>JZLH01S0134450.1:0-21468 GCA_001188425.1 Eucidaris tribuloides
AATTCAATTAAGAATTTCATTGAACCCAAAATGACGTCAGATAGTATATATTGCACCAAATCGTTACTTATTTAGCATGCATATAAATATACTTCCAACATTATGTTTATGTCTTATTTCAGCAGAAGTTGTTGAAAATGTGAACATAACTAAGCAACCTTGTTCACCTTTCGCTAATTAAAACTTCGTCAATTAGAGGTAACAGTCGAGGATAAAGACACATGGTTTGCTAATATCAATTATGACGATGTATCGGGGGGCGGGGGGCAGCGGGATCGACCATTGGATTGGCGGGGGGCGGCTAAAAGAAATAAAAATGTTCAAAATTTCGCGCGCTGTCTCTCGCGCACCAAATGTATAACAGAATTTGCGCGCAAAGGCGCTCCGAAAAATTAACATATTTGTTTTTATGCTATGTTAATGGTATATATAGTGATTTTAAACAGTATTATTTTACAATTGCAATTTCATGAATTTGCAAGCTGTGCAAAATTATTGGGGGTGGGCATAATCCAGTAGTGTTGCCCCCCCCCAATCATTTCAGTTAGGGCGATCCCCCCCCCCGGCCTCCTCCACCCCCATCACGCTCGGGGGGAAATGCGACCTACTTGCCAACCCCCCCTGCCCCTCTTCTAGCCACGACTGCAGAAAAATTGTACAGGATCATGGTGGCTGTAGCTTGGTGCGTTTTACATGTTATGCGACTGTTCTCTGTTTTATTATTACTATTGATTATTATTATTATTATTTATTATTATTTATTTTATTATTATTATTATTGATTAATTATTTATTATTATTATTTTATTATTATTATTTTTTATTTATTATTATTATTATATTATTATTTATTGATTCATTATTATTATTATTTATTATTATTTATTATTATGATATTACTTTATACTTGGTTTACTATTTAGGCCCAAAGCGCTTTACAAATTGTATACAACTTGATTTAATCTTAAACTACAAAGCCTAAAAAGAGGTTTTTAAATGCCGTTTTGAAAATATGTTATTGATAGACTGTCTTATTGTAGTGGAAATATTATTCCAGTATTTTGAAGATGACACCGTGAAATAGTTCTAGATCCGGTCTAAGTAGCGAGAACTTGAATATGTGAACTTGAATGTCTATCTAGCGACACTAATTATTGGTGGTGTATATAAATTCATACAATGGTAGATAAGTACTTTGGAGCCTAGAGTTATTGAGTGTGGTGCTACTGTAGACAAACAGAATAGTTTGAAAAATATAATCTCCTTTTCAATGAACCATAGTGTTATTAAGTCAAGAGTGGGATTGAGTAAGGAATAATTATCTTTTTTATTTAAATTTCAACAAGGCTTCCGTGTGAATAAATGATATCTCTCGGCATTCTTCCTAACATACATTATGCCGGCATAGAAAAGACGTTACGAGAAATAGTTGCATCATTTTATGTTTTGCATATACAATTCCTACATAGATTAGTAATGTCTTATCGCCTTTGTCAGATTTAGTATAATAAATAATCGCCAAGGAAGAATTTACATAGTCGATATATTTTTAATTGCTATAAATTATTCTCACATGACGTACAAAAACGCATAAATCTATACCGATTATTTCTAGTAATTTCTAATGGCTAAATTCAGTACAATTCTACATTTCAATTTACTACATAACAGTAAAAAATAATAAATGTACACGGATAGTTTACTCTAATCACTTTCCTTTCGGACTTTCAAAGTAAAGATAATTATACTGTATTCGGTAGAATAAAACAGAAGATGTTTTGTAATTTGCTTTACGACGTGATAGAGCATTAAATAACTAAGTGCATTTTGAGTCACTGTTAAAATAAATATAAAAATCAGCTGTACTCATGTAATAGGGATCCGAATATCCCATTTACATTTCGCTTAGCTATGCAGGTAATGACAGGCAATTTAATAAACATTCTGTTTTAAATAATAATTTAAATAAATGAATTTCATAATCAATATTTGAATAGTTTTGCTTCTGCTATCTTTTAGGGTGTTAAGAACTAGATCAATATTAGCTATGCCATCATCAATTCTTGTCTAGTGGTTTATGACGCTCTTGAATAGTCACCAGGATCGTGGGTTCGATACCACCCGTCATGCATGTTATATTTTTGTATTCACAGTGACTTTTTAAATGCACACGTAGTTTTCCAGTTGATGAATAGACAAATTACACCTCTCGCTCTAATAACTTCAAGTTAAAGCATTTCCTTATAACAAAGTTCCAAGTTTTAATAAATCTGAGCTACATTATTTCCAAAGATTACATATCAAATGAAGCATTAAAAAAATGTCCATTGTTCAAAGATTATTATGGCGTTATCTAATGATGCGACTATTCGGTTAACCCTATTTGACTGGGTGTTGCAAATTTTAGTAATGTACAATTTCGAAATCTTGATCGATTTTTTTTAGTATATGATAGTAATATTTACTAAATACAGCATCATATCTGAAGTTTGAAAGTTCTAGGTTGGCTTTATTTATACATCCATAAACACTGTTAGAATAATTATTGTCAGATAAATAAGTTTGATAACTTTTTAAATGGAGGCTTTGAATGTATTATACAGTGCCTATCAAAAAAAAGTCGACATTCAGAAAAAAAAAAAAATTATTTACACAAAAATGTATGATCTTAGAGATTATTATTTTTGGATATGATATTTTACCTTGGACTAGGGCTTATCTGATGACACTGTTTGGTACTTGAAAGTATTTCACGCATAGGTGAGCACAAAAACCCATTTTGATCCATCGGCAAAAATGACAGTTTGCCTACAGAATTTGATGTTCTTCCCTAGAATCAATTGTTTAATAAGCCATCACAGAGCCAGTGACTGAGTAAAGCTTCATTCTTGATGTCACCTAAGGGATTGTAAATCAATCAGCATGCTCAGAGAGATAGGTCTAAATCATATTTGTGGCACCAAAAATAAAGCATTATAATGAATAGCATATGATTTCAGAAGTATCACCCTAAAAAGTAAATGAAAAATGTCATTGTTGCAAGTATGAAGACTGTGAATTGTAAGAAGTGGCATTCTTTTTTGATGGTGGTGGGATTTGGTTTCGTATCGAAATCATTGGGCTTCTGTTTTTGGCTTTCAGTTTAAATTCCTCAGCGGATTGCTCAGAGAGACTAATATCAATTCTTGTACAATGAAAGATGCAATTAATTAAAGTCCAATAATATAATAATATTTATTAACACCTCCAAATTTTGTTTTTAATCACAGTTATGCTTGCAAAATAAATTTTTCTTTTTAGGGTTATTATCTTGAATTCATTGCTTTCTTTTTATCTTTTTTTGTGACGAAATTGGATATTTGCTTCTTCTTGAGCTATGTAGAGGATTCAATTCTTGTGCACATCTCAAGTTATTGAGAGTTTGCTATGCACTATGTCTTGTAGCACAATTCTTGCGCAAATGATTTTTGGCCGATTTACAAAATCGGGGTTAGTGTTCATCGATGGTGAAAATACTTTCAAATACAACAAGTGTCATCAAATTACCTTAGATCCAAGGTAAAATATTCATATCAAAAAATAATCTCAAAATCACAAATAAAAATACATAATTTTTTTCTAAGCGTCTACTTATTTTTTTTATACACACTGCATAGTGTCTTAAAGTTTCCTGAAGATCAAAGATCTATTGTATGCTTTTAAAGGCAGTGGATCTCATTTGCAAACATCCCTGCAGACCAGGAAAAGATAATTCATGTCCTTAGGCTATTGGTGAAGGGCGTGTCTGTGAAATCTGGGGGTCAGTAATTACCTAGAATTTGAAATATGCGAAAGAAAAACAATAGCCGTTTAGTGTACGTTCTATGGTAAATTCAAATGAGAGTCTAACGGTTTCCAGCTCCTATAGTTTGCTAAAGGTTCCAAGATGGCATTTTCTTCTAAATGCCATTGCATTTACACAATATTAATTTTTAGGCAAGCAAAAGAGATGCTCTGCCTTTAATATCACCAACAATTACCGTTGTACAAACATCTACTAAATGATACTCACTTGCCACGTGCTTTTGTGGTCGCATCTGTCGTTTTGCTGATTTGGAGCCATGGGATTATGGGCTACACCGTCCGGCACTCCTTCCCTCTCGGGATCATCGCAAAATTGTTCGTTCTGTGACACAGCATCAAATACATAAATCAATGAGTGAATAAATAAATGTGATTAATTGATAATAACAATGAAGAGATAAAGAATAATAAATAAACAAATGATACATGATTACATTATTAAATAAAATAAATGAATACATCAATAGATAAATAAATACAAACATGCAAATAAATACGTACAAAAATACAAAACAACAACAAACGCAACTATTATAGTGATTGAACAAGGACATCAAAGAGGTAATTCGATCTCCTCAAGATATTATCAAAAGAGGTAAGTGACATGATTAGGAGAGGTCAAAAATATCTCAAGAATCAAGCTGCTAGACTGTATATCCTAACTGGACGGATTTGTCCTTAATTTGTTTAATTGGTGGAAAAACAAGCACGCATTTACAAGTACTAAATTAAAGTATAAAACCCTGATAGAAATTAAATCCATACAAAGCTACGGTCTACGGAACAAATTTGAATATCACAACACTTCCGAGTGTAATTGTGAAATAAAGAGGAAGTATTTGACCACGGAAATTTCACAGTTATTGTAGTAACATTGAGTCCTAATTTAAGGACTGCTTCTTATCCTGCCATTATAGCCTTTAAAGTGCAGTGGCATGATTGGAAGAAATAAAAAAATGCCTCTCGAACCAAATTAGTTGAAAGATATATCAATTGGATACACCAGCTGGAGTGTGGACCTCCTGGCTGGAAGGAGTTATCTTGAACTTGTTTACTTAGGCCGAATCAAGCATGAACATACTAGCATTTTGTTTCTCTCGCGCTCGAGAGAAATAAATCCCATAGACTGCTACACAACAGATTTGTGTGTCAGACATACTGATGGAAGTTGTTTTGGAACGAGTCAACTTTTGACTACCAAATTTTCACAGCAAAATCCTTGCACAGTTTACTTCATTCTAGAATAGTTTCACCCCAAGTTGAGGACTACCCCCAACATGTCATTTACCTTTAAATAGTATTTGGTTTCGACCATGAATCAAATCATAATTAGACACACAAAAACAATAAAAAAAAGGGGAAAGGCTGATTCAGTTTAAACGAATTAGGTAAGCATGACAACACCTAGAAGATAGTGCCCATAATAACAGTCAGCAATGAATACGGTGTCCACACGACAGCGTCGACATGACGATGTGAAATTAATTTCTCATGGAGAAAAGATTATATTATTATTTAATGAGTTGCACTTTCAATTCGACGAATATTTTTTTGCATCTCTCACGAGTTTTCCTTTGTCGATAGTATCCTTTTCATAGTTTGCTGACCAGGAAATATATATTTTCAATCACGTAGAAAATCAATTTTTCTGTAGCCACATGCCTTAAAGGTAAATGACATGATTGGGGGTAGTCCTAAACTTGGGATGAAACTATTCTAGAATCAAGTTAGCTATGCAAAGATTCTCCTGTGAAAATCGTGTAGTCAAAGGTGGACTCATTCTAAAATAACTAATCTCAATATTCCTCGTGGCAGATAAACCTGCTGTGTGGCTCTCTAGTCTATGGGTCATATATTTATCGTGCTCCGATAGAATTAATGTTCATGCTTAATTCTCCTTATGTAAACAAATTAGAGACAAATCCTTCCACTGGGAGATCCACTCTAGCTGGTGTATATTTGGTATATATTTCAACTCATTTGGTTCTTGGGGCATTTTCAAGTGTTCCCAATCATGTCACTAAGATTTCTACTTCTACAGTGTTATGAGCGTTTGTCTCTATGTATGTGTTTGTATGTATGTATTTTCTATTTCTCCGCAAATAGAGAAACACCTAGAAGATAGTGCCCATAATAACAGTCAGCAATGAATACGGTGTCCACACGACAGCGTCGACATGACGATGTGAAATTAATTTCTCATGGAGAAAAGATTATATTATTATTTAATGAGTTGCACTTTCAATTCGACGAATATTTTTTTGCATCTCTCACGAGTTTTCCTTTGTCGATAGTATCCTTTTCATAGTTTGCTGACCAGGAAAGATATATTTTCAATCACGTAGAAAATCAATTTTTCTGTAGCCACATGCCTTAAAGGTAAATGACATGATTGGGGGTAGTCCTAAACTTGGGATGAAACTATTCTAGAATCAAGTTAGCTATGCAAAGATTCTCCTGTGAAAATCGTGTAGTCAAAGGTGGACTCATTCTAAAATAACTAATCTCAATATTCCTCGTGGCAGATAAACCTGCTGTGTGGCTCTCTAGTCTATGGGTCATATATTTATCGTGCTCCGATAGAATTAATGTTCATGCTTAATTCTCCTTATGTAAACAAATTAGAGACAAATCCTTCCACTGGGAGATCCACTCTAGCTGGTGTATATTTGGTGTATATTTCAACTCATTTGGTTCTTGGGGCATTTTCAAGTGTTCCCAATCATGTCACTAAGATTTCTACTTCTACAGTGTTATGAGCGTTTGTCTCTATGTATGTGTTTGTATGTATGTATTTTCTATTTCTCCGCAAATAGAGAAACACACAAAAAGAAAATGAATGGTCAGATTCATTTATATTGTTCGTATACAGGGTTTGTGAAATATAAAACAAAAATACATAACTGACAATATGACAACAAAAAGATCACTCAGAGTAGAGACGGGTGTTAAATATGAAACCCCAAACTGGAGTTAAATTTCTAGCGTTCATTTACATTTACAGCTACACCCATGGGTGTCACTTCATAATTCAAACGTTTTTCGGGGGTTAATCAGTTCCTGTTAATGTTTAACTTCAACAAGAAGAATACAAACTTCTCGCTAAACTACTTGAGTGTGGGAAAAAATGTGGAAAAATTTATACCAAAGGTACACCACTCCATCTTCAAAAGAGGACCACATCCACAAGTGTTGAAAGTATATCGGGCCGGTGTTGTACCATTGCAATTACCACAAGCGGTGTCATATCAACACCATGCAATATCATTGTTGAATTAACACGAGCACAGCGTTCAAAAATCACCAGCTGCAGTGCCAAATTAACACCAAGAAGTGCCAGGTAATTACTTTTCTACACCATCACGGTGTAGTTTCAACACCCCTCGGTGTGATCCTCTATTGAAGTTGAAGCGGTGTTCTTTTTTTATGCATAATCTTCAAATTCATTGTACTGCGTTATTAACAACAGCCTCCTGTTCGATGCTTACGTTTGACAGATATTGCTTGTACATGATAGATGCGCTGTACGTCTCGGCTTCAGTATCATCGAAAAATGCGCAGATGTCGGAATTCGGTAACCCGTCGCCGTCCCTGTCGCTCTCTCCGCATAGAGCTCCCGTTCTTCTATTCCTGATTTCACCTAAAATAACATAAAAATCAAAACATATTTCGACCAAATCTTGAGCTGTTATAAGCACGAAATCGTTTGATATTTTACGGTATTATTCGGGGATGGAGTCGAGGCCGACCGTTCCGAGTCACGAGGCCGCTGGGAAAAAAAACAAGAGCCCCGGGGGGCACGACGCTCACCTGAGGTCTCGCAAACTCTATGGTACCCATAGAAAAAACATCAGCTATATGTATAGTTAAGGCCCTTGGAGCCTGATATCTACGCACCCACGTAGCCAAATAAACCAGTTGGAAAATGTTGCATCCCCTTGCCATACACGTATAGCTGATTTTTCCAAGTTTAGTTTAATTCTGACATCCATTTTTATAAAAACAAGGCATGCCCTAGTATCTTAACATTGACCTTTGACCTACTTATTACCTTGACCCCAATTTACATGTAGCGATCACTTTACATGTAAGCATTACCATCCAAGTTAGTCAGCAAAAGGCCAAATAACAACCAAAGAAACATTTCACTCATTTGACCTTTGACCTACATATTGACCTTTGACCCCCGAAATTATATGAGTCCCTGTTACGCATCTACTACCCCAAGTTTCGGTAAACAAATTGGGCTTGTGGTTTAGAAATTACCTAGTTTGGGCCCTTATGGGCCGTGCCCCCTGGCCCCCAGATGGCCTGCGTGTACCATACACCAGGACGCCTACTATCCCCTCCCCCTGAGGATCATTCCAACCAAGTTTGGTCTAAGATCCATCTGATGTCTGAAGTGAATTAGTTCCCATAGCCCCACCTCAAACCTTTGACCCTTTAGGGGCCAAACTGGGCCACCATGGGCATTGTCAATGAGAAACATTAATTAGCCAGCATATAAGAGGTATCTACACACAAAGTGCACCTAAACTATCTTTGATCTAGAGAAGAAGATGTTGTGACAAACTACTACTTTTGGCCCTTTAGGCCTGCGCCCTGGCCCCCAGGGGGGCCACCGGTACCATTTAGGACCCTTGAATCCCCACCCGCCTAAGATCATTCCTGCCAATAGAGTGAAAAACATTGTAAACGAAAGACAATAACATAGTATAATACACACTGATGTACATTTAACATCTAAATGAAAAAAAAACGGTTAAACAACAACGTCGAAACATATATCAAATAAATGACTTAGGAAAATATTTATATAACAATGACAAATATGATGTAATTTATGATAATTATTTACATTTTCGTTTAAATGCACTTAAATAATCTGAGTTTCAAACTTCATTATTCAAGGTTGGCGTGACTTACAGTTCTTATTTAAAGATTGTGTCATTGATTTGCACGTCAAAAACATCTGAATTAATGAAATCAGCTGAAATCATATCCAATGTGAAGATTACTATAAATAAACACCTCTCATAGAGACTTGCGGTAAAATATTGAGTTTTTGGTGAAAATCTGGACGGTTAAACTTCATCCTTTTTTAAATGGCTCTGAAGCCTTTTTAAAAAAAAATCCGTTATGCCGACGTGCACGAGCCGTTCCAAAATTGTCCGATCAGCCGTTAGCCGAAGGTCACGTGGAGTTTAGCCGTTTAACCAATCAGTGTGCTCCGCTGGTCTTGCGACGGTACACATAACCGCGATTCGTAATTTGAGCAAAATTTAAACTCACGGAAAGAACAACATTCTGGTAACATGTCGTTATTAGTTTTTCTCATAAAACAACAAATTCATGACGTATGGATCTCAAACTTTCAACACAACATTTGTAAGTACTAAATTACCGTTTGGTATTGATAATGAAGGGAAGTAATGGACTTGCACATCCCTGACACAACCTGTGTGTCTCGTTTGCATGCCTAAAATTTACCATTGTGCAATACTCGGGTATATAGAACAAAATGTTATTTAAGAACCTTTAAATAGCATATAATGTAGGAGCTATAACGCCAATTTAGAATTATAGTAAACGTTTGTCTTTAAATTGATTTTTTTATCGCTGGTGACAAAAATTCTTCTCGTCTACTAGTCAATTTTTAGACAGTGCTGGGCCTTAAATTTTGATATTTTTTTAGGACAAGGCCACTTTACTACAGGGTACATCCCTATATTTCAACATAAATGGGGAAAATTAAAAAGGACACAAAACCCTTCCAAGGTCAATGGCAAGGGCATCAAGGCCAGTAACTTGGATATCCAAGGCCATGACCTTCGAAGGCCTCCGATTTCAAACAGTGTGCTTAAAACATACATTATACAACTATAGTTTTTGCGCATTTTTCTAAATGTAGGTAATTTCTGATCTTCAGATTTCACAGATGAGTCCTTTATATATATCCTAACGGCATGAATAATGTTTTGCTGTGTTATGGGATGGTCGCAAATGAGTTTCCTATACTTTAAATGCACTTGAAGAATCTGAGTTTCAAATTACATTCTTCAAGGTTAACGTGACTTACAGGTCCTATTTAGCATGTTTAATTTTCGTCGTAAAATAGGCTAAATTTATTGTGGAACACACCATATATGATTTAATGGAGTGTGTAACTAATTAATGCAACACCAATCGTATTTTTAGCTGAATTTGTCACGTCTATATCCCCCTTATTTCCAGATAATTATGGGAGCATCCGATATAAATTAGGACAGTACTGATTATATAATTTCTCTGACCACCCGGCCTCCTGGCTGAATTAGTTGTGGTTGTCCAAGATCCGACAGAAGGGCCCTACCAATATGTTCCCGGCAGAAGGGCCTTAAAGACACAGGCTAACATTGTGGAGTTCAAATAAAACAAAAAGTCAAACTTTGCTGTAGTAGTGTTTGAATGGACAAATAAACACCCTATAATACAACAGTATTTGAAATTTATGCTGCCACTGGCAAGATATGAATGAAGAAAATATTAGTACTCGGGTCGAATACAAAATAGCCTAGATCTACACACAGTAAGTCTGTGGGAGGAAATGGGCTGGTAAATACGGTCAACTTACGATTTTCACTTTTCTAAAGCACTATACAGTGAGTCCCAGAAAAAAAAGGAAACCGAGATTGATGAAGATATTTTTATATGTTAATGACAAATATGACAAAAAATCGTACATAGTTGGAAAGCATATTTTATTTTCTTTAATTTGATACCAGTCGCAGAGATTTCCATTCACTGAGCAAAGACAATCAGAAGGGACACAGGTATAAAATCATTTGCACGAGCAAATTTGAAATTCAAACAGTCACGCTTGAATGTATTCAGAATATCTTCGATATTGAAGGACATCATTAAAAAGCCTATTTTATCTTCTTTCGTATGATACCTCATTTATGAAAAATGAGCGATGCGTGAGTGAGAAAAGACAATTTGAAAAGATGCTTGTTTCCAGAAATGTTCCAAAATGCACTCATTAACTCTGCTTTCTGGATTTGGCAGCCAGCAACCAAGAAATTACCTCGCTGATAAGATTCGGAGCCTATTGTTGTGCCCGAAGCAAGATATTGTGTGAAGTCAGCTGTGCGTGAACCTTTTGTTCAGCTTGCCTCCAAAAGCTCAAAATGTATTCATACTGAAAATCACGCTAAAACAGATATGTTTTAATTTTACTTGTTCTCAGTCATACGTTATTCATTTTTTACGCATGAGGTCTCAGATAAAAGAAGAAATACTGAATATTCATGTCATGCTTTCATTTCTTAAAAATAATTACATTTACTACCCGGAAAATGCACTCAAACATGGAATTTGTGCGTGCAAATGAAATTTTGGTAGCATCAATATTCACTGTTTTAATTCAATCATGCGTGAGCAATGAATAATATGTTATGTATCAAATGAAAGAAGAGAAACACAGCTTTACAAACATACCCAATTCATCTAAGATATTGTTTATTATGATGGAATATTTTTGCCATGAAATCCGGTTTCCTTTTTTCTGGGACACACTGTATAATCATTTTATAATACAAGTTTTTTCAGGGCTTCATTTTTAGACCTTATCAAAGACACTTGGAGCATGGAGGATTACGTAGCTCACATTTTTAAAACTGTGATTAATGCGCCTGTGGCTTTAAAGACATTGTATCACATAGTGGAAGCTAAAACTTTGCTGTCTGACATATCTGACAGTGTTGGAATGGACAAATACTTACCCTAGAACACACAATTTTGGACAGTTATGCAGTCATTAACATACTGTGTACAAATAAAAATAGGCATATGAATTATTCTCAGCTGATAAAAATTCTGTAATACACAAGTCTATGGGCAAAAAGTGGAATGGTCGCTCAATGGTTTTCACTTAAAAAAGCACTCTATGGTCGTTTTGAACTGCAATTTTTTCTGGACTTCATTTTAAATCATATCAGAGACACTGGTAGCATGGAAAATCATATAGCTCAGATTTTTTTTATTGGAAACATTGTTATACGGTACCTTTAACAGAAATTTCTTTTTCAAATTTGAGAAATATTGCTTTATTTGATTTTGTACTTAACAGCCAGGCAAAGGATCTAGAAATGTCACCCTACTTTGATTTCATGTGAAAAGAGCCAATGGTTTCCAAGTTAGAGACAATTTAGTGTTAATGCCTGTTTGCCGGTAACATATGCTAGGGCCCTTCTGCCGGACAACCGATATATAGATGACTTATATCTGCTTCGCGCGGACAGCTTGTTAATGAAGTGAATCAGATTGTTTTTACATTTCCTAATGATCTACTTTAATTGACCGCGGATTCTTTTAATTGGGTGACAACACTTGCGGTTCAGTCAAAAACGGGCATTTCATTTATCATTCACCATTGAGTACTCGCTTTTGATGAACTTGCTCGAGTTTCCACCCGTCAACTCGTAACACATGCTGATATCACGAACTACTCAGCAATGTTGTTTACCAAATGCGCAATCTAGGTGCAGTTAAACATATTTATTTATAAATCAATCAAAGGTCAAAAGTATTTTTGACTGCGAAATAAATCAACATAGATCAGTTTGCCCTCGATGAATTCACCAACTACACGCAATATAGGCTTGTATGTACAATTGTACATGTCCATCTACAAGAGGATGTGAATTTGTATTATTATTTGCACGTTTGTCGAACGCCGTCTTTATCAGTTTCTGTTAATATCCTCCTGCTCCCCCTCCTCCGCCTCCTCGTCCTCATCATCATCATCATCACTCCCACCACCATCCTCCTCCTCCGCTTCTTCTCCTTCAATTCCTCCTCGTCCTCCTTCTCCTCCTTCTCCACCTCCTCCTCCTCATCATCATCATCATCATCCTCATTCTCATCATCACCATCATCTCCCTCCTCTTTCTCCTCCTCCTCCTCAACATCACCATCATTATGAAAGCTTAAGGATCCCCGTCTTTCAAAGGGTCCCTGATTTTCGCGCCATGATTATCACTCACTTCCTTTCACATCCTGTTGTCTTAAGCATCCTCCTCTTTCAGCCCAACCATCTCACTTTCCCTCCCCACCATTTCTTTCCACGTAGTTAGTCTTCCCTTGCCCCCTATCCCCGTCTTGAACTGTTGAACAGTTTCAGCTAATATCCTCCAACTCCTCCTCCCCTCCTCCTTCTCCCCCTCCTCTTCCTCCTCACATCATCACACCTTCCCATCTTCTCATCTTCCTCTTCCTCCTCCTCCTTCTCCTCCATGACCTCCTCATCCTCCTCCCCTTCCTCCTCCTGCTCACCTTCAACCTCATTTATGAAAGTATGAGGATCTCCCGTCTTTTGAGTGGTCACTCACTTTCGCGCCATGATGACACTCCCTCCCCTCACACTCTCTTGTCACGATCATCCTCCTCTTTTAGCCCAACCCTCTCGCTTTCCCTCCTCACCATTTCTTTCCACGTAGTCCTTAATTGGTCTTCCCTTTCCCCCTTTACCATCCACTTCCAGCTCCCACGTTCTATTCACAGGCCCATCATCTTCCCTTCTCAATACATGTCCCATCCATCTCAACTACTTCTCTTGACCACTTCTACCAAAGTTTCTTCAGGACGCAAACTTAGCAAGAGCTCACTTGCATTCCTTCTATCACAGTATCACCCCACACATTTCCCGTATCGTGGCTCTTTCAGTTTTCCTTAACGTCCCGTCATCAACTGTCTTCACATTCCAAGTTTCTGTGCCGTACACCATCGTTGGAACGCAAGCCTTACAGACAACCACAAAAATAAAACTGTTCAAAATAATAAACGAAAAGTGTTACTCTGTGGAGCAGAACACAGAAGACGAACAAAACAATATGAATCAAATTTTAGAGGTTTTGAAGGGATGTTTTTACGCAGGATTTTGAACACAAGATGGCCAAAAACAAAATCGAACAAAGAAGTACAAGAAATAACAGGGATCAATGACATCAACGTAGAAATAACTAAAAGGGGGTGGAGATGGTTGGGACACATACTGCGCATGGAGCGTAATGTCACACAAAGACAACGCACGTTGGACATTACAAGAGCAGAGGAAGAGGAGACGACCAAAAGGGACATGGAGCAGAACAGGTCGATGAAACGAATAAACCAAACTAATAATGGGCTGGGAATACTCCCTCTGAACAGCTGAGGAAACTGGCGTTCGGCTGGCTGTGGTGGCCTTATGCACCGCCAAGACAGTGTGAAGAGGATTAAGTAAGTAAGCATCTATGTAAATGAGATGATGACAAACCTGGAATAGCAAGAACGCATCGTGTTGCTTCAATTTCTCCTGTGTTGGTGTCTTGGTAGAAGTGTGCATCTCTGGATTCTCTGGGGTACTCATCGAACAACCCCCACCGAAAATGACCCCATTCGTGAACGATAACCTGGAAATGAAATTGGAAAAAAATCACGGGGAAATCAAGTAAATTTCGAGTTTTAGTTTAGACAGTCAAACATGTCTGATAAATTCTAATCCATTGGAGGTTCCAATTTTTCCTGTTGCACATAACCGAAAAGTCATATATCGTGATGTTTTGGAGGTGGCCCAGCTCGGGTAATATTTGGGAATGCCCGCATACTTTCGGAAAACGAGCGCACGAATGTGTGCAATTCCCTATGCAGCACACATTCACCCGAAGAACGGCGAACTGAGCCCAACTGACAACGGCCCTACCCTCAACGGTAATTCTGTTGGCAGCTCCACGATTCTTGTTACCCACCACTGAACCTTGTTTTTTTTATTCAATATATTATCTCTGACCAAATTTAAATAGCCCCTTCTTCGTGCAATAATTGACAACAAAAAGGCAACATTTTTGTTTTATGAAATCGTGCCACAAATTGTTTAAAACCACTTGTTTTTATCATTATTATTAATTCAAAATAAACGTCTCTGAGCAGAGTCAAAGTCTTACCCTCTTTGGCGTTCCATAGGTAAAGTGCAATGGGTTGTTTCCCATGTTGCTATTGACAACGTAGTCCGGGGTGAGGCTGATGAAATCCCCTTGTAGGCCACACCCCGTAATTTTTTGTGTGTATGGCAAGTTATCATCAGCTGGAGCTATTCTGACGTCACTGATGTCGTAGCGTTCCCACGTTGCCGTTTCAGCGGTGGTATTTTGCCATGTTGGCGGTATGAGTATCCGAATGGTTTTAAAATAGGCTAATGCTCTGAAAAACAAAGATAAATACATACAATAATTAATAAATAAGGAATAGCTAAGTAGATAAATAAAAACAATAATTGATGACTGAATTAATCATAATCAAATAAATAAATCGGGTAGCCTATTTTAGTAGTAATAATTGCACATTCAGAGTAACAGCGCCTCTTCATTGTGTGTAACATTCAATGGAGTAGTACTGTTACATGGGAAAATTTATTTTTGAAATTAAATATTTCCCATCTTTCACATTGAAATTTACTTCCCTTAAACGGGTACTCCTGTTAAATGTTTAAACAAATGTCTTTGAATGCCTAATACCAATTGTGCGGAGACCACGGTATTGTTAGAGCTTATTAACTCACGTGACCTGATGGTTACAATAACAACAATAATAATAATAATAATAATAATAATAATAATAATGATGTTGATGATGATGATGATGATGATGATGATAATAATAATAATAATAATAATAATAATAATTATAATAATAACAATAATAATAATAATAGTAATAATAATAATAACAATAATAATAATAATAATAATAATAATAATAATAACGAAAATAGAAATGCTTTACAGAGCATGAGTTGTATTAAAAAAAACTGTTGTGACCTATTTCGTAACATTGATTTCAGAATTGTTGCAATATCAAAATGGGCATATTGTTGTAAGTTGTAAGTTTGATTTTACAATTACAACAATTCTGACTTTACATTAATAAGAATACAAGAGAGTCAGAATAGGCCCCTGAATATACGACACGGCTAAAAATATCGTGAAGGAAGGTGTGTCCTTCAAATGTTATGGGTATGGCATTCGCGGTCTTACTATGTGCATACTGCATTGCGCAATAACAGTCCGTTATCATGCTAATTAAGCAACGATGTCAATCAATTATATCGTTTATCTCGGAGTGCTTGGAGAGTCGTTACGTAACGAAATCCCCTAATTAAACATCACCTACCTAAGATACATTAACATGTCCATGTTTGTACAGTGTTGTTGTGAAATGTATGTTTTCTTCTTTTCGTAATACTGTCTGCAGCAGTTTGCAAACGTTTCAAAAAGACCAGGTGATGTTAAGAGCATGTTAAGAATACAATTATGAATTGCCATATGATTGACGTTTGCAGAATATTAGCTCAGAAGTTATTGAAGAGGGTCTAAATCAAGGTAATGAGTATGTGCTAATGGAGACCAATAATTCGTTTTAAAAAGGAAGGTGCTCGTCCCCTGTTTTGACAGGAAAGGGGCAAACAAAAATAACGTATTTATCGCTGAAAACGTACCATTTCGGTTTTAGTTTGCCTTTGATTTTTCACCTCCACTCATCTATCCATTATCTTCCAGCGGAACTAGCCGAGTTAAAACGTTGCATTTCTGTTATACTAGCAACCTCCTTAAAGCTCAGTGACATGATTGGGAGAATTAAAAAAAAAATGCCTTCAGAACCAAAATGGTTGAAAGATAAGCCAAATGTACACCGGCTGGAGTGGATCTCCTGGCTGGAAGGATTTGTTTTGAGTTTGTTTACATAAGGAGAATCATGCATGAGCAGGCCAGCAGTTTAATTATATCGGGGCACGATAGATACAATCCCCATAGAAGGCTACACTACAAATTTGTCTGTTACAAGGCATACTGATGGACATAATTTTAAAATGAGTCAACTTTTGACTACAAAATTTTCACAGTAAAATCCCTGCATAATTTACTTGATTCTAGAATAGTTTTTACCCCAAGTTGAGGACTACCCCCAATCATGCCATTTACCTTTAAGAATAGATGTATTTATTGAACAGGAAATATTGCAGGATTATAATCATTTTCTGACAAGAGAGAAATAGTTAAATTACAATACGCTTTGAAATAAAATGTGTATTATTGTCTGGAAGTTGGCAGATGGCGGAGTTAGATGTCTCATTTTGTTTTTTAATGACATCTAATGTGTTCTTTCACGCGAGGAGGCGTTAAACACGACTTAGCCAAACATCACACTGCAAGGGCAGTGGTAATATGCCTATAATCCAATGACGCCCAGTGGGTGTAATATGCGAAAACCTTGTGGGGGAGGGGGTCATTATACATGTGTCAGGATCAAACTGTAGGGATCTGGGAGGGAATCGTTCCGTTTGTTCTTTATTTTGTACATTGTTAACTTGGTTTATAAGTTTAGAGCGATCATTCACGATTTAATTCTATAATTGGGTAAGATTTACGTTTAGTCGTGAAACTCGTGGGGTTCCTTTATGTAATTTAAGCAATATACGACGTTATGACGAAGCAGAGCCCCACAAGCCCCTCCCTCCACTTCCCCTTCCTTCCCCTTATTTCTCCTACCCCTCCTCTCTCTGTCTCTCCTCTCCTCCCCTCCCCTCCCCCCCCCTTCTACTCGTCAACACCACCACCATCTGTACGCAAGGCTGGTGCCATGCCCAAAATTCGAACCGAAAACCTCAAAATGGGAGGTATCGCCATTTTTAAATGTAAAATACAGGAATATACCGTGATAATTACTACATATTTATTTTAGTGGCAACCTAGTACTGCTAATAAATTCTCGTATTATACTTTTTTACAGCGTATGCTCACGCTCACATGATATCAAGTGATTCTCAAGTGATATTCAGTGCACAATGATAGGAGTTGTTACAATTACTATATTGTTATGCGGTGATTCGCTTCATTTGGCTAGACCACTTATTTCAGAATACCTTTGTGATGTGTTTTGTAATAATTATTTGGACTTTGTACAATGCAAACAATCAAATAACTTCCCAGAAATGGGTGGTAGTTGGTACATTATTGCCATTTGCACTAAATGAGTAATAATATTTACCTCAATACCCATTCACTTGAATAATTGCTGAATGCTGAATAAAGTAACTATTGTCTATTGACATAACTTTATGAACTATAACAATAAAAGACAGTGGCGGTTACATTTAAATCTGGTAGAGATTTTGCAAGCAGGATCCGGGGTTTAAGACAGCACGGCGTACAATATGGGACGCGTATATATAAGGTATATATTTATCATAAATTTCAAAATTCAGAGGAAGGGTGTAACCTTATATACAAAATATAGTCCTATTATTCCATGAAAGGTTGGCGTCCATTTCACCAGTCAACATATTGAGGATATAAAAATACGTATTTCATTCATTTAAGGAGCAACCCAGGCTAAAATGTTACAAACAACGTATTTCTACTTTTAACGGAAATATCTGCAAGCCTCACTTTAGTCCGTTTCTTAAACATTTGACGCTAAACAAGGCTTATTCTGCGTATAAACATTCCACTGAAAGGCAACTATCCTACACTGATAATGACAAGAAATATTATGTGAAATAAAATACTAACATATCATTGCATTTCAGTCGCGACTTTATACAATAAAATTATACGTGTTTCATTTCTTAAATATTTTACTCGTCGATCAGTCGATGTATCTTTACGAATTGCTCTGCGATGTGTGAAAGGTGAAATATAACGTTTTGGTCAACGTAATTATTTCATTGATAATACTGTATAAAATGTTTTACAAAGTGAAAGCAAAGAATGTGTGTTTAGCATAATTGACACACAGTGTTTACGAATTGGACATCGGTGATTTGAAGTGATTTGACATAGGCCTACGATGTTTGGCCTCAATGAACGTGTTTACAAATAGCAAGGATGTGCCTAAACAAGCGTTTACTCGCTAACTCTTTATATATAGTATAGTCTTCGATGTGGAAGTTCCAACAAAACAAATTTTCAGTGTTGTCCACTGGCAAAAAAAAAAAACACAAAACGCAGTTTACTTTCATGAGACAAATCTGCAGGACCAAGAAAAATGGATCAAGATCTCCAAGATTGAAGATTCATTAATAGTTTCCTCTTTTTTGTACTGGGGTCCTTTCTATGAGGCAAAATCGGGTTCAGTGGCCCAAAGAACACACCACTGACAATTTAACAATCTAGATTCTGCTTGAATTGGGGTGCAAACGACCCCAACTATGATTTACTAAAAATGACTCGACTCACTCGAGGGCCAAAAAAAAAAAAAATCTCAACCGAAATGAGCAATCTTTATTCGATTCTCCATCTGAAAAGTACTCAATTTGAGAGAAAATGGGGTACACACTAAGAAATATAAAGGTGTAATTGGGGTCCAAAAACTGATACAATAGCAACACCCTGTAGGGTGTAATTTAGCTCCTATGGGGTGTAAATTAAGCCCCATAAGGTGTAATTTTACACCCAATAGGGTGTAATTCTTGCATTTTGCATCCTATGGGGTGTACTGTTACACCGTCAGAGGTGCATACTGAAACTTTCTAGGGTGTTGCTATTCTATTGTATCAATTTTTACTCCCCAATTACACCCTAATTTCTTAGAGTGTACGTTTCCGTTAAAGGGATGCGCCACTCGTAATCCATGTATACGTTCAGTACCATCCGCTTGCCCCTATTGCAAGGCCGTGCAACAACAATCGTGGAGCTGCGAACAGTATTGCCGTTGAGGGTAGGGCCGTTGTCAGTTGGGATCAGTTCGCCTTTCTTCGGGCGAATGCGTGCGCCATAGGGAAATGCACACAATTCGTGTGCGCTCGTTTCCGAAAGTATGCGGGCATTCCCGAATATTACCCGAGCTGGGCCACCTGCAAAACATCACGATATGCGACTTTTCGGTATACCTTTAATAGTTAATATTGTATTGTGTTCTTTGTACGTTCTTGTTTCGAGCGCTACCTGGTAAAGAGAATGTATTGAACTTTTCATAATAATACAGAAATGAAAATATGACGACTTTCAACATTCCAATGTTGTTAGATAAAATAAGTTTTCAAAAAAATCTTAATTTTTGACTTGTTACAACACCTTTTCTTCAATGCATGACCCTTCCGGTATACGTTGCAAGATATCAGTCAGTTCAACCATGGTTCAACCACGTTCACAATTCACAATATACAAACTTCAAATAGCCACTTTAAGTCATACACGCTACTGTTGACATAACGTTAAACAATCACAAAATTGTGAACTAATAAAGCACCGAGGGCAGTAAAAACATACGACACATCGTTTACTTATATAAAACCGCAAACGACAAAGGTCGTTTTGAAAAATTATTTTCACCGCTAAATATTTATTGATACCGCAATTATTATACCGCAAACATTCGTTTACAACAAAAATAAATGTACATAGAAGGTAACCAGGTGTAGGCGTTGATAATGTGATATCATAAATACTTGTCATTAGATCATACACCCTTCTTCGAATGCCAATAATAAAAAAAAATATATATATATGACGTTAACGTCAAGCTTCGAAGCCTGCGTTTTCACTTCAATTTTAAACAGTCGGTGTAAACATGGCTTTGTGGAAAGGAAGAAAGAAAAGCACTGAAAAGATATCTGAAGTTGAAAAGCACTGAAAAGATATTTGTAGTTGAATTTTCACCAAAAGCCCAAAACATCAGGTCACGTCTATTGTCTAACAGCTTACACGCTCCATTCATGGTGTCACGTTTCAATAAGCCATACAAACAGTGAAATGTGTTTGTTGCAAGCACGCTATTGTAAATAGTACACAGGAGCACTCGTTCAAAGCAGTTACAGTTTGGTGAGATTTGGTTTACGTAAGAAATTGTTTTAAAATACCCAACGTACCTCGATGAGGACGAGCAGATTGAACTCCAAATAATGTATGCAGTATATAGGGTTATACCAAAGTATATTATTATATACTGTGTATACATGTACCTTCAATACAATAGTTTCGTTAAAATCTGGCGAAAATACATGATCATGATGCTAAGTACAAATTTTGTAGGAAGAAGTTGTTGAAGATTACACAAGTTGGAATACCGTTATATCAGGGAGGTGGTATATATCCAGTTTAAAAAGTGTAAACCGCCAATTTTTCTTTACAAACGATGTAACATGCATGTATACAACCTTTAATACCGTACCAGTTGGCGATTATTTAACAATGGCATTAATATTAATTTTTGGCGCATAGGATTCGAATGAAATCTGAGTAATGATTTTTATAGCAAATAATTGGCATTGCGATCAGTTGGGTGAAGAAGCAAGCCGGAAGTACGCCTTGTATTGGAATAAGAAAAAGTACTTCCTCTTTCACTCTAAATATCGTGTGAAGGACCTCAGCTAGTATGGCTTCCACTCATTTTAAGCCTTTCAGCACCATGGTCATAATAAAACATGTAAACCTGTACACGCTGCAAACACTGATGTGTTATAATTAACGCCAAGCTGATAATACAAACAAAACATATGAATGTATATTTGCAGGAATACAGTAGACTGAATAAGGGATTTGGGGTTCAATTCCCCATATTTCTACCTCATCCCCTCCAAAAAAAATGTGATGAACCTCTTTTACTCTTCTT
>JZLH01S0134495.1:1985-14835 GCA_001188425.1 Eucidaris tribuloides
CGTGTACTTCCACTATGCTTCTGCTGTTCCCTTCGGTTTCTCGTCAACCTGAATTTTAGTTTCATTAGAACTATAGAGGGTGTTGTCGAAGCCAACCGGCGCTGTCGGGGTCGGGTAGGGATCCGAGGTGGCCGGTTTTGGCGCGTTGCGTGCTCCCATGAACCAGGCGACACCCAGTAGAACCAACGTCACGATCACGATGCACCCGACGACGATGCCGCGTGGCTCCGCCTGACATTTCTGGATGAGGGGAGGAGTGAAATGGTATCATATAAACTTCGAGCCTTTTGTGGAGCATTGATTAGGAGGATGGTACCTATATTGCGATAATCTTACAGGCTTCCTTGGCAAATAAATCAATTTGTGTGTACAAGACCGAATATTAAAATATGTGTATTTTGTCGATTGTCAATAACATATCACAAAAATAGAAAATTATTATTATATCAATGATACTGTTTCAAATGCGGGGAAAAGATTCACGTGTAATTTGTACTTTCTAGTTTCTGAAGTGTTTGCTCATAGCAGCCAAAGTTTAATTTACATGAACTTTGCTGTCGCATCAAACAAGGTTTGTGACTGTGCGTTTCTTTGTATGTTCATTTTGCTTGTGTGTGTTGTTTGTTTGTTTGTAATACTTCCAGGTCTCGTTGCTAATCGAATATAAAGTTCTGAATGCGAATAGCTGATGTCAGTTTGTGATAAAGGAAAGAAAGGAAAAACCTTTATACAACAGAAATAATTTTGACGATATGCAGGTCCAGTCACAAACAAGTTATTTATAGTGTAAATTAATGTCACTCCACCTTGATATTAGACTTAGGCCGATTGTACAATTTTTGCTCTCAAAGAGTGTTCATGCACCACCTTTAAATTTTTCCTTGCCACTTGGTAGCGACAACCCGAAACTTTGCTCATTATTTAGCGGTGGACAAAAAATAGATAAAAATCGGCAGATTATGATCTACATCTTGATCTGAATTTCAATAATATGTATCACGTTCCTTCGTTAAAAAAAAAAATCACATTTCTTCTATTTCATTTGATAAAGATAAGTGGCGCACACCACAGCAAAATTGTAACCTTCGTGTGCGTTTAAAGTACTATGATATATTAAGTTAGAATGGACTTTCATTTGTCATTTTCCCCACCATTTACTTTTCTTCTCTTTTCAATACTTACTTTGTTTTTCCCTAGTTACATCATCAGTACCGTTCCAGTCTGCGTGAAATGTAAATAGAAAAATACTACACATATTTACCAGGGAAATAATATCAACATTGACAAATTGTATATCTTATCTTTATTAACACTTTGAGTGCTATCGGCGAACCTGTTCGCCCAGGGTTGACTTCACTCAGGTACTATCGGCGAACCTGTTCGCCGAGAAGACAATCGGATCCATATCTTTTAATTCGAATGACAAATGTCACTGAAGTTCCTACCAATGACATTTATCGTAAAATGAATACACAATGAACCAAATAAATGAGTTAAAATGTATTGTCTTGATAGCATTTGCGATTTTACAGAAAATCGTACAATTTGGAAATGTTATACACATCAGTCCGAAACAATCCAGTCCCTGGTTAACACACCTGGATTTTTAGCTCAGCACCCAAAGTGTTAAATATATTACACATTTCAATTTCAATATTCATAAGGCGCTTCAGTCAATTTGCCTTCCAACGGGATTTCTCGTCCTCTCAGGTACCCATTTGTATTCCTGGGTGGAGAGGGGTATGTAGATGAAGTGTCCTACCCAAGGACACAGACGCCTCTAAGGGTTTCAAACTGGAAACCTCTAGGTCGAGAAACCTTTGTCTTATCCACTAAGCCATGACGCCTTTACATAGGCCTCGGGATTTTAGTGCTACATTAATATTCTGTGGCGATTTTGTAACTCTCATTTTAACACCTAATACCTTCTTCATTTTTCTTTCTCTTCTTTCTCTTCTTTTTCACAGTACTAGTAGTAGCAGTAGTTCCGGTAGCCATAGTTTTTGTTGTTGTAGTGATGGTGGTGTTATTGGCAGGGGTGGCGCCACAAGGGGACAGAGAGGGAGCCCCCCCCCCCCCTAAAATTAAAAAAAAAAAACATGCGAATTTCTCAGTGTAATTCATGATATTTATGCCTAATGGCAGTGGTGTTTCTGGGGGCAGAGGGGGCACGTGCCCTGGGCGCCTCTTTAAGGGGGGACACAAAAATGCAAATGAGAGAAGGAGAAAGAGGAAAAAAGAAGGAAAAATATGAAACTTATAAGAATTATCATCCTTCCCAGTCCACAGGCTAAACTTCGTTAGAAAATGGGTTTTACAGGGTTACAAGTACAACAATTTTCTAAAGCTCGGTCGCTCTGTTCCGTCTCATAATTTGCAAAGACAATCTACCTCTTGGTCGGTCTTTCCTTTGCATTTATTGTTACGTCAATAGGTTTTGGTGGAGGAGAGGCAATTTCCTTGTTTGCTCCGGGCGACATAATCCCCAGATACGCCACTGCCTGTGGATATTCCCCCACCCCCATTATTTCTTGTCCTCCCTAAATTTTTTACCTTGGCGCCGCCCCTGGTTGGTAGTGATAGTATTAGAAATGTCAATAGTATTGGAATTAGTACCATCATGGATATACGTACATTTTTCACTTTTGCAAACATAGGAGGCACCAGTGTAACAATCGGCGTCATTCCAGTTGCCATATTCGTTGGGGTACAGCTCGCCGCAGTCTTCGTACGTCCCTCGCCATATTTCGGTGGGTTCCCCGTTAGCCCAGTGGGTATAGTCATAGGGGGTGCCATCCGTCCAATCGAAACTGCCTGTAAGGTGGATTATTTATATCATTTGACATTAAAAGAGACATCGAAAAATAACACGTGAAATATGGTTGCTAGGTAGTCGATATGTATGCCTTCGGCATAAAACAATTTAATGTATAAACTGCGACGTATCTATTGCAATACAGCGCAGTGAAACAAATGATAATTATAATTATAATCACAATCACAACCATAATCACCATATTTAGCTTAATAAGATATAGTAAGTGGAAGGATTAGAAAAGGAAGAGGAGGAGGACGAAGAAGAAGAAGAAAAATAAGGAGGGGAGGAGAAGTAGAAGGAGGAGAAAAAGGGTGAAGGATGGAGAACGAAGGAGAACGAAGGAGAGAGAAGGAGAAAGAAAATGAAAAAGGCAGAAAGAAGATGACAAAGAAAGAAGAAGAATAAGAACACGAAAAAAAAATAAAATACTAGAAACAAAATAATCGAATGGAAACTGACCCATTTCATTGCGGAAGAGGCCGATCCAAACCGAAGTCACGCCCAAGGTATCCCCGACGAGGGTTCGGATAAACTCGTTCTCTTCTCGGGTGTGAATGCTGGCCAGTTCGCCATTGTGATTGGTCTGGCAGTCGACTCGGGCCGAGTACCATTCCTTGAAGACGATTCCAGATGGAACGAAATAACAGTGGCCTCCGAACTCCGTTTGGTCGTCGGCACACCAGCCGGGCGCCTCGGGCACCGGGGTCGGTGGTTTCGCTGTTTTTAAAAATATCACATAAATATTTTTTATGTTACCCAACAATAAAAATAGTTTTCTTTTGTTTAACCCTTTTATTTGGCAACGTGTTTCGTTCACAAGCAATGACACCCTAACCACTAGCATGAGAGTAATAAAAAGGATATCAATAATATGGCTATTAAATTAAAATCTTCATTTTATTTTATCATTAAATTTAAATGCTCAACCAAAAACAGTATTCTGCTGGGTAGCTTCTGCCCAATTGTCCACTTCTGTAGACTTTATCAACCCAAGAGGACACGTGTATAGGCAAATGATTGTAAAATACATTACATCAAACATTACATATATGATATCATTAATATACAGATCTAAATATATTGAACATGACAGTTATTGTAGTACAACAGGAAAGTTCATTTAACTGAATCATCAACTTGAATACTTAGTCTCATTTTAATACATGTACTTCATAGCGTAATGCTTTATGCAAGCACAAATAAATTAACTAACATCGAAACGTAAAGTACAGTTTGAATTCAATTTTGTCGATTTAATGTAAGCAAACGTAGTGAATAAAATCAAGTTTCTCGTACATCATTTCTGAGTACAAAGATCATTTCAAGAAGATCATTATACCGTGGTTTGTGTATAAATTTCAACACAATTACAATGTGTGCGCGAAATTTATACTGTATCCATTTATTGTTTACTTCACTTATATTTTTCAAAAGTATGTGATTGCCTTTAAAAGCATTAAAATCCAGACAAGATTTCGCTTACAACTTGTGGTTCTGCAGAGGGCGGGATGTAGCTCGGCGCACGACGTGTCATCCCATGAGGGAACATCTTTGAGGAGGACACACCCCTCTCCGTCGTTCTGACTCGGTTCGTTCTCACCCCATTTGGAGAAATACACGGGCCATCCGTCGCTCCACGTGTATTTGCCATCCTGAATATTATGCAACAGAAATCAAAATCAAAACTTCGTATCTTGGTTACACCTCTTAGATATTTCACTCAATGATCATTGATTCTTGATTTCGACTTTGATTTTTCTTGCCACAGTTGTTTAAATTTGTCTGGAATACAAAATTACAATATATTACAATATATATAACAATATTACAATATTACAATATATTAAAATATATTACAATATATTACAATATACTACAATATATTACAAAATATTACAATGTATTACGATATATTACAATATACTACAATATATTACAATATATTACAAAATATTACAATATATTACAACATACTACAATATATTACAATATATTACAATATATTATCTACGACATGTGTAAGACCGTTTCGATTTCGTAGAATGTTTTCGGGTTTTGACAGTCATGTAAATGCAATAAGTGCACGTTCACGGTTCTTGTCTGGTGAAGACATCATGTTGCCAATATAGTTACTGGTTTCGAAACTGTAGGCGCGTTGATCCATTTTTCGGATTGGAGGGGCAAAAATGTCAAAAAACAGTTTGGTGACTCCGATTCCGCCAAATCTACCCCGACTCACCCCATCGTTGGTCATTCCAATCCAAGCGTCTGAGACTCCATTCGAGTAGAGGAGGTACTCCAAGAAGGATTCATAGTAGGAGTCGGTGATGCTGGCTAGATTACCACCCTCTGAGGCGCAGAAGTCTTGAGCCGCGTCGTACGACCGCGGGGTGGTGTCCAACTTGAAGCAGGAATCACCGTACCTGTAGTAGCTCTTGTCATCGCAGAACGCACTGGAAGGGGGGTTCTCGTTTTCTCCCGGAACTGTTAAGTATCAGCAGAAATAAGATCGGTACGATAATGTAAACTATCTTATTATCATTAATTTTGAAATATTCAGATCACTAACTCCTGTAGGCCTATAGAACCACTTTCAGAAATCATTCCTCTCCTCCACATCATCTGTAGCTTCATCATAACATAACCAGTCACAAACTATTCAAATGTAAAGTATTGTATATAAAAGACCATGGGCGGCGATCGGGGGGAGAGATCGTTCCCCCCCCCCGATGTTTAAAACTTAATATTTTTTCAATTTTATCAGCATGTTTGATAAATTTTGTTATATGCGAACCTATTCAAAAGATAAATGTGATGAAACTAGATCATTTAACTTTTATCAATGTGGTTTGGGTTCAAAGTCACGATTCCACTTTTTAACTATATAATGTATCCTCAGGGCGTTTTTCTTCGAGCGTACTATAATTTCTCCTTCGGTGTTTTCGTGAAACCTTGTAACTATTGTCGTCATAATAGTTTGATCAAAATTGCAATTTAAGAGTAAATACAATAAATCGTGACATTGAGTTAAGATCATATGAAGGAACTGTATGAAATCCAGTATATAAAGCCTAGAAACAGAGAAAACAAACATATTATTACGAACGTACCTATATATCATTAACTCTTATGTGTTAACAGCTGAACTGACATGTGCTATATTAATTTGAGGGCATTTGAAGCTGCAGTGTACGCGACCAAGAATAAGTTGTAATGATTCTGTCACTAACAAATAATACTTCATAATCATTGAAAATAAAAAGGCTTTGACTTGATTTTCATATTCATGTTCTCTTTGTCAGAGCATTAATTTTTCTCTTTTCTAATCCCATGAAATATGGGCTAGATTGTTGCCATTGATTTGTGTGTATTTGCAGCGGCATAAAAGGTACCTGTTATCAGGGGGGGGGGGCAGAACCACAAATTTCCCGGTAACTAAGTCCAAAATGTGCGTCCTTTTCTTTCATTATTCCAAGGGGTTTGGGGGATTTTCCTGCTGAAAAAAAATTCAGGGGGTGCAGTCTGCACCCTGCCCCTCCCCCGGCTGCTACACCACTGCGTATCCGTGCAGATTTGTAAAGATGACCAGCAAAGGGATAAAAGAAAATGAAATGAAGTAGAATAATTCTTGGACCTACCCAAGTCTTTCTCACAGATATAGGCGATATTCACCGAGCAATCTTCGTCATTCCACATGCCAGCAGAATCCTTCTCCAGGACCATCTCGACACAATCTCGTGCCGGCTGTAAGGATGTCGTAGAAAAGTAAAAACGTGTGAATACAGGTGAGTGCTTCAATCCCAGGAGGGTTATTTCATATTTCATATTTTGTATGTTGTATTTCATATTTCATATGACATACGTCATATGACGTATTATGTATTTCAAATGTCGTATTTCATGTTTCATGGGTCTATTTCATATTCCGTATTTCATATTTCATATTCCACAATGCCTATTTCATATTTCACATTTCACAATTCACATTTAACATTTAATTTTTCATTATTTCCATTTCCTATTTCACATTTCCCATAATTCACATTTCACATTTCACATGACATATTTCACATTTGACATTTCATATTTCATTATTTCCTAATTCGTATTTCATATTTCACATTTCACATTTCATTATTTCCTATTTTCTATTTCATATCTTATATTTCACATTTCATATTTCACTATTTCCTACTTTGTATTTCGTATATCACATTTCACACTTCATTATTTTCTATTTCCTATTTCGTATTTCACATTTCATATTTCATGCCAATGTTGTAAATTCATATTTTGGGCGTGCATGAACTACATAGAATACAATATACACTAATTACGACACTTGATAACTTTTACACACATTCTCAACTTTACCACAAGGCACACCTTTCAATGGCATCGGAGTCTTTTTATTCATTTGTTTGTTTATTTATTTATTTTCATTATTTGTTGCTGTTTTGCTCTTGAAATCATGTAACACCTTATGACGCGACTTTTTGTACAATGTATATCGACACATCGTTCAGTACCTGGCTCTATTTTGTTTTCTTAATATTCTTTTGCACCAAAGTTAATTGGAGCCCTCACCCCCACCCCACCCCTCACAGAATTGCTGGCTATGCTACTAGACAGGAACACTTCCGGGTTACGACTTACCGCTCCTGGCAACGGGATGATGCCATTTGGTTGCCCCGGCAACCAGTTTGTATAGACTGTGGCCTTGCCATCGGTCCAGTGGTACTGGCCAGTCGATCCCAGATCCGAGAAGCCGATCCAGGGGTCCAACTCGAGGTCGATCAGCATAGACGTTAAGAGAGCTATTGACATCAGGAAATGAAAGTCAGTTATTTCAATCCATCTAAGTAGCAGGCAACCCCACATTAATATGACTATTCTTTTTATTTCATGTGTACGTAGAATTGTATTATCTTTTTGCCTTTCACAGTGCATTTCTTTTGGTCTGAACTGCTCAATACTCCAGCCGCCTTTTAACACTCAGTGTGCCCCCATCCAATGGCCATTGTGCTAATCAAAATTGTGCCAGCCCCCACCACCCCCCCCCCATGCCAGGATTATTTGGTGACCTATAATAGATATGCAAATTTGCGTGTGAACAAGACATTGGCAAGGCACCGAAAGCGTGTAACACTACCATGACAAGTCAACAGATGCATGAAAACAATACAGCGGCACTGTAACGCATGGGTGTGAACATGCATTTGACAATTAAAGACTTTAAAGGTTAGTGACATGATTGGGAACACTTGAAAATGCCTCAAGAACCAAATGAGTTGAAATATATACCAACTATACACCAGCTGGAGTGGATCTCCCAGCTGGAAGGATTTGTCTCTAATTTGTTTACTTAAGGAGAATCAAACATGAACATACTAGTATTTTAATTTTATCGGGGCACGATAAAAATAGGACCCATAGAGAGCCACACGGCAGGTTTGCCTGCCGCCAGCGATATTGACATTAGTTTTTTTAGAATGAGTCAACGTTTGACTACAAGATTTTCACAAAAGAATCTTTGCATAATTTACTTGATTCTGGAGTAGTTTCAGCCCAAGTTGAGGACTAACCCCAACCATGTCATTTACCTTTAAAACGTAGACCTAGTAGTATTATTTAGGCGCTTATATTGAATATTAGAATAGCGTTGTAATTATTATTTGTATTGTATTATTTCACGATATATTATACATGTGTGTTAAATGATTTGATCAAATATTGTATTGTACATGTAATAGTTATACCGACTTTCTTTGCTGCCTAATTATAATTATGTCTGTGTTTGTGCTGGGGAAAAATCGCAATGTCTATATTTACATATATGTATAATTTGTCAACTACACACTTTATCAATATGAAAAAGTAATAGTTATCTTGGACGGTGCTTCTCACCTTGGAACTTCCTTGCAATGCGATACCGACTAGATCTCCGCCTCTCCCGTTGCACAAATCCCTGGCGTCCTGGCCAGTATTGTAGGTCATTTTGCCTCGACACACGCCACTCTGTGCATCGGTGAAGTACTTGAAGTACCCGTGTGTGCAGCGCCTAAGGGGATCGGTCGGCCTCTGAGTGATCGGATGACCTATCTTCACCCTCTTCAGCATGATAGGAGTCGGCACACGCCACAGTTTTGAATCGTTCACAATCCGCTACTCGCTATCCCTGTTGTTGGACAGCATAGAAAAGGAGATCAGTTAATTCAATACGAATGGCAAATCGGAAGTAGTCCTCCAATGTCAGGACGCAAATGCTCCAAAAGGAGCCAAGTATACTGTAAAGTTTTGAAACATTTACATAGTTAACATTTCCCCCTTTGTGTATGTATAAGTATTATCAGAACATGCTGTGATTGTGAAATCTGCATGATACTATAAAACACGCTTACCTTTCATACCCCAACACCAACTTTGATCATGCAGTTTAAAGGTTCCCAAGGTTTGGGAAAACTAAACAAACTAGAGAGTTTTCTAGTATGATAGTTGTAATACATACGTTATATTTCTGGATTTCTCCACAACTTTCTTCTCCATTGTGTTATTAGGCTCGTTCCTAGCCCAGTTGACATAGTCGTACACAGAAACCGTCACACAGCTGTATGTATAACATAAAAATGTGACTGCATGTAGACTAAGTAGCATGCATATAGATAATTTCTGTATGTATCAAGTAAGTTATCATAAACATTTTAGCTAAACAATTTCTGCTCAGAGGATTCTTGTAATTGTATATAAACCTATATCAGGTCAGAACAAACACAGAAATCAGATTTGAAAAACTTTTTGGAGATATAATAAAAAAGCATAAAGTGCTCAAATCTTCCATCTGTAAGACTCTACTAGATGATCCGAGAGATGAAAGCGCGAAGCAAAAAGAAAAGAAAAAGGGGTTGATGGTGGATAGTCAGATAGATACGTATCTAAAACTATAAACAGATTTGAGATTTATCTGTCGAAGACTAGAATTAGATATATAGAGAAAGATTATATATCGGTTAAATTCTAAATAAATAAAGGCCGATGGTTCATCTCATGGTCTGTCACATTCAGGTAACGTTTTTAGAAGCATGTATCAACGTTGGAGCTGTTGCGTCGCATCGATATGAGGTACGAAAGACCAGGGGTAAAAAAAACATAACTACACATGTGGATTTGGAAATAACAATTTACTAAGAAAGTACTAATTTATTTATTATTATTTTGTTTTATTATTAATAATACGGGACCCTGGTGCAATTTCAACACTTACGTAAACGGCCCATCGATAGTTTCCTGACGTAGACCAATCCAGTATTGGGTAGCAATTAATGGTGTCTGCAGAAATGTATACAAATATTCAGAGTATAATATTTAATAAAATCAACCTGAAGTTACGAGGTTTAATCAACTTGCAAATAATTGTTCAATAACTTTTATTTTAGCTTAGTAGTTTGAAGTAACTGTTAAACTGATCATCCAAAAACAAGCAATGTTTTTAGTATTACAATTTAATTTTGTTTCCATTATAAATTAGAATAAAACACAAAGCAGTCTTTACCTTAAAATACAGAACAAAGCAAGAATTAATTTTAATGTCGTTTCATAACAAGGATTTATAAACTATACGAATTATATAGGAAATATTTTCATTAGCCACAAGGGGACATCTTTGTGTGAGATATGCATAACACAACAGATGAAATACATGCTTTGCCCCCCCCCCTTCTCCCCAAAAACCATTTAAAAAAATGATAAAAGGGATGTTTAGTGGTATGCAGACGGCTTGACATAGAGTGTTGCCCAGCTCCGAAGATGTATCAGTATAACATGTGCGATTAGTTTTCTAGCATCATGATGAGTGAAATATAATTCGAATGTGGTATAATGCCGAACTTATAAGATTGTCATGATTTCATGAATCAAAGCAAATTTCATGACGAAAAAAAAATATTTTCAGAAATAGAAATGTAAGATTACTTTTAATTTCTTATGTGCCAACAAATCGCAAATAATGACCAAACATGACGATACCATTTCATGGAGCTCTACAGCTCCTCTAAAAAATGTATATAATGTAGGATTACCCACTGATAATTTTCTCATAAAAGCAAGACCAAACAGAAATATAAAAATTAGACAGTATAAAGATCATCAAACTCAAAATATACTAGAAAGACAAGTCATAAATCATGATAAAGGTTTCAAAATTCATCATTGTAACACAGAGCAACTTAAAAAATCGTTTTTTGTAAGCACCCCCCTGGCTTGGAATCACCTCCCACCCGACATTATAAACAGTTCATCAACCGAAATCTTCAGGAGCAGGATTGAGAAAATTCATCTCCACTACGACTAGTCAGTCATTGCGCCCTCTCTCCCGCTGCACAATACCGTCTGGTCCAGCAGCGTATATGCATCCAGATCCAGATCCAGAACTATACCCCCCCCCCCCGGAAGGGTTGGTCAGTCATGCCACTGATCTATGATGGCTAATTGCCAGGTGGACAACTTCCCCGAATGACGGCTCCTCCGGAGGACAATTCCCTGAGGACATCTCACCAGGAAGGGGAAACCCCACTGGACAACTCACCCAGAGCAGTTAACAATGTTTCCAGTTTTTAAAATCTCAGTTGAACTCGGAAGAGTTATCTTCGGGGAGTTGTCCTCGGGGGAGTTGTCTGGGCGAGTCGTCCTCGGGGGAGTTGTCCTCGGGGGAGTTGTCCTCGGGGAGTTTTCCTCCAGTGGACTTGTCCTCTGGGGAGTTGCCATCAGGGAAAGTGGTCCGCCGAGAGAGATGTTTTCTGGGGATCGTCCCGAAAGCATCTTTGAAGACTGGATAGCTCTGCATCTGAGAGCAACCATTCTCAATGTGATGCACTGTACTAGACCGGTAAGCAGTTGACTTATGTTCCAATGTATGGAAATTTCATTTACCTCCTCGTGGGCCTAGTAATGAGCCTGTTCGTATAGCAAATTCACTTCAGTACTTACAAATTCAAAGGCAACCTAAATTTTCTACGATATTTCCATCTTACCATCTGGACGATAAGTTGATTTTCTTGTTTACTCGTAATGGACACCAAGTGCCCTCCCTTGTCGTTGCACCAGTCCTCGGCTTCCCACCAACTCTTACGATCGTCTTCGCCGACCAAGTCGCTGATGTAGTAGCAATAAGGAGAAACGTACTTCCAGTCTGAATCTGACGGGCATACACCAACTGTTGAATGAATAAGAGGGCGATATCTTTTACAGTAGTGTAGCAAGGAGGGCCTGCTGGCACGAGGCATTCAGGTCCCAGGAAAATGCATATATTTACAATTATTCTAAAGGTATCTTATAACAATGTTACCAGTTTAAAAAATCTGAGCTACACGATTCCTCATGCTATCATTGTCTTTGATAAGTTCTAAAAATGTAGTCATGAAGAAATTGCAGTTCAAAACGATTATTAAGTGCTTTAAAAAAATGAAAATCATTAACCGACCATTCCAATTTTCCCCTGTGGATTGCTGTGTTGCAGAATTTTTATCAGCGGAGAATAATTCATCTGTCGATTTTTATCTGTACATATTTTACAAGTGACAGCATAACTGTCTGAAGTTTTGTGGTCTAGGGTGTTTATCTACCCATTCAAACACTGTCAGATATATATGTCAGATAGCATAGTTTGACAATTTTCTTAAATGGGGCTTTCACAATGTTATATAGTGTCTTTAACATTGGGATCCAAGTCTGCAATACAATTGCGATTATTATTATTATTATTATTATCATTATCATTATCATTATTATTATTATTATTATTATTATTATCATTATTATTATTATTATTATTATTATTATTATTATTATTATTATTATTATTATTATTATTATTATTATTATTATTATTATCTATTATCTATTATACATTATCTATTATCTATTATCATTATCATTATCTATTATTATTATTATTATTATTATTATTATTATTATTATTATTATTATTATTATTATTATTATTATTATTATTATTATTATTATTATTATTATTATTAT
>JZLH01S0134515.1:0-14964 GCA_001188425.1 Eucidaris tribuloides
TAGCGCCTCGCAGTGGAGTAAGTAATTTAATAAACGTTGCGCATATATTTTTTTTTGAGTGACAGGCATTAATTTGTAGAAACAACGTGTAATATTTACCGTCAGTTGGAGACTTTCCGGCGTATCGAATCGTCGTCAAGATCCGGTCAGGTTCATCCTAGAACGGTGATGTATCTTATGCGATTAAAGCTAGGTGCAACGTGAGATGCGAGGTAAGGACTGTGGAGAGAAGGATAAAGGAGGTAAAGTGTAAAATATCCGTCCAATCGTCCGTTAAAAACATCTGAAAACGACCAGAACACATACCGGACACAAGGCCGGGAGCCATATCGGACAAACATATAAAGTCCTGAGATATTGGTGATAAATTAGGCCACTTAAGAGGCATAAATTTGAAGGAAGAATTTGAGTCGAGTAATACCCCGCAACGACATACAATTGTAATGCGATTGATTATTGTGTTTAGGGCAACTTATTTTGCAAGACATTGAGACCATGTTGACGGAGCGAGATAATGCAACTGTGGAATATAGTGAGGTGGAGGAAGGGTTCCTATAGGTTGAAAATGATGCGCAGTAATATACTATAAAGTAGGAATTTACACAACTTCTTTACGAGACTCATGGAGACTTAACGGTTAGTATCTATTTAATTGCTGCAGCTTTTTCATGTCCATTCAGACATGAGTCTTGGTTGATCCAAGCAAATTGCAGGAAACTTACCATTGCTGTTCGGTGTCCGAATCATTCTACTACTAGTTTATTGGCTTTTCTCTGTCCGTTCTGAGAAGGTTACAAGATGTTTTGGAAGACCTCCGAACATTTTCGGCACAATAACCGTCCCAAATTCTTGCGCTCAATGTGACCCTTCGCCGAGCAGTTAGAGTGGTCAGCGCTTGTTTTGTGATGTTGACGCGACGGCCAGCGTCCGCGGGGGCTAGGCTCGAGTCATCGCGCGCGCGCTGAGCTGGCAGCAGCCCTGCTGCGGAATCAGAACACCAACGACCCACGAACCCGGACCCACCGTCCCAACTGCGGCTATCAAGTAATGGACAGCTCGGCATACTCCTGTCGGACGGCTCGGTCTATTTAGGCTAGATAATAAAGGGAGGGGGTATTATTTTCGATTGATATCGAGGCGCTTGGGGTGCTTTGTTGTTCGTCCCGGTTATCATTATCGTTTGGGGTATTTGAAAAAAAAAATCAATGTTGGACCTTTAAAGGGTGTGGATAGTAGTGTTTGCTTCCTTCCAGTCGTATTTTCAGATAAATAATCCGTGATATATATAAAGTAATCACGCATGCTTCGAATAATGATCTTTCGATACTTATTCTCAATGGCATGCGTTTTTGTTGTTTGTAATATTTTCTGTTAAGTTCTTTGATTTGTTTGTATTGATTATTGAACTGTTATGATTTTTAAGCGCTATTAAACAACAGTCATGCACATGCATGTATAGCACTATAAAAATAAAAGGCCCTATAAGGAAATAGTCACTTAAGTATCCGATCGCATCCATTAACAGCTAAAAATTGAAGAAGAGCTCCTACCAGTGGGAGCGGGTAAATCCCTCCCCCGGGGAGGGGGGGCAGTGTCATCTACATGGTGTACACATGCGCCGTGTATGGACTATTCAAAATGGACGTCTAAACAAGTAATTGAAGTCATCTCAGAATACGAAAACAGAGTATTACAAGTTTTGAAAGATTACCCTTTTGAAGTAAATCTTCTGTAATTTTCCCGATTTTGTGGTGATTTTGATACCTTGTTCGATGTACGCGAGTACATCGTCCGACCGTGAAAAACAAACCCTTTACTCGTTTTTTTCACACGCGCATGGTGTACACGTTGTAATGGACTGGCCACCCCATCCCCCCCCGGCCCTTCCAACCTCCCCGCAGTCGCTTCGCTCCCCGCTCTCGGCGCGCGCGCGCGAGACGCCGGAGGCCATGAAAGAATCCTCACTCATATATATATATAAAGGCATATAGTAGGTTTTTTTTAAACTTGGCATCTCTGCGTTGAAGTTTACCTGCAAGCAGGTGTATCTAAGTGGGCAGAGGGGCACGTGCCCGGGCGCACTTTGAGGGGCGCAAAAATGCAAGAAAAAAAAAGAGAAAGAGAGAGATGAAAAAAGAAGGAAAATTATGACGTGTATATAAATTATACGCCTCCTCCCAGTCCACGGTTAAAGGTCGGTAGAAAATGTTTTTTGTGGGTAACGATGCATAAATTTTCTAAAAGCTCGTCGCTACCGCTCCTCGCATGAAGTTGGGCAACGATAATTCTATTCGCTTGATCGGTTTTTTCCTGTGCATTTATAATTACGTCATTGAGTTTGGCGCGGGTGGAGCAGGGGCTAATCTAAGCTTTTGCAATGGGGATTGACCTCCAGGGCATCGTACAATTTTTTTTTTTTCGGATGGGGGGGGGGGGGGCAAAAGTAAAGAGAAATGTCAACAATTTTCAGCGCCAAGTTGCAATACAAATGTGGAAAAAGTGTGCTTGGTTTAATAGATTTGCTTACTGTTAAAGTGTTGTATAGTGCTCCATTTTTTTTCCATATTATTTATTATTTTATTTTATTATTATTATTTAATGTTCTTATCAGGGTACCTCATCAGTGAGCTAGCACTGTTCTCCCTGGGGCCCTGTTGGTGGTATTAAGCGGTGTTGTCTGTCATCTTAATACAACAGAAAATTACATAAACAATAAATAAAGCGTTACAATATAACTACGACATTAGGTTTGTGTATGCGCCAGTACATACAGGTGAAGCGTTAACTTGTTGAGCATTTATCAGGTTTTGTGACAGATTTATTGCCACAACAACAGGCAGAGGACCTTCATTATGATATGCTCTTCTTTCCCAATTTGTCGGTTTGTACTTTTAGGGAATCATATACCATGAATTACTGTGAGCCCCTGGTATAGTAACTGTGTCGTGCTGCCAGTGTGTAAATAAAGTCAGATAAGTAGAGGCGGGGTGTTGTCTTTATGCATTGTAATTGAGTTTGAGTCGTTTGAAATTCCATCTTATGCTTCTATCGAAACCATGCTCCATCATATAAAAGTCAGATGTGGAGTCCGGGTATACTACTTGTAAAATTAATGCGTCCTAAATTTTCATTTTGTTGTTTTAGAAGAGTGTTTTTGGGTACTGGATTACAGTTGGACTAAACAGGGCTGCAGTACGTCGAAGTGTGGAGTATTAAAGAATTACAAGTAGATGGTTGGGAGAAAGACTTTGTCAGTAAGAGAGAGGTCGAAGTTCTGCGTAGTAAAGACATTTTTGAGTCCTATTTTCCTGCTATTAATGACTGCCAAGTGATCATTACCATTCAAAGACTGGTCTAGAAACAGCGACCAAGTACTGAAATTGTAAACACTCTAAAGCGGTTCAGTTAGTGATCGACTGAATTACTGTAGGTTCATTGATAGTTGGACAACTTTTGTGGAGGTACCTATTATATATAGCTATAGGTTTGGATGTGTTCAAAACGAGCAGCTGTTTTTAGACTAACCATTCGTTTCGAGCGTGATTTAATTCGTTATTCAGACAATGATTGGATATAATCAAGATTTGTCACTGATAATTAAATGTAATCATCAAAGCGTAGCATTACGAACCGTGAAGAGCGGATAAGAAGTGGGTAAGTCGTTTAACAAACAATTAGAAGATTGGGAGGCCCAGGAAAGACCTTGTGGTACGAGCCCAAATGTGAACTTTGGCAGGATGCCAATGTATAGTTTTAATGGATGTCATTGTGTAAGATCAGATGTAAATAGTTGAGAACCACTTCTAATTCAATGTCAGGATCCAAAACAATGACAACTTAGAAAGCAATAGATTGTTGGTCAACAGTGTCGAAGGCTTTTTAAGGTCCAAGAAACTGCACTGTCAATTGACCAGATCCATTTCTATTAACAAGTCTGTAACATATAACAGTACTTGTATTGGTGAATGAAGCTTTCCTAAAGCATTGTTGAACAGCAAGTATATTATTTTCGGTAGAGAAAGATCATGCAATTAGTCATGAACTGCCCTTTTAAGATTTTCATGACAATTGAGTAACAAGAAATTGGCGGTAATTGGTCATGTGTCCCTATCCTGCTTTGAAATATGGAGTAACTTGGCTTTGTTTCCATTAATGGGTATGTGCCGTTGCTATAGACTTGTTGTAGCAATGTGCTAAATGTGAAACTAATGACAGGAGATCTGCTTTAAGCAACCTGACTAATACCCATCAAGGCAGGCTTTTCAACCTCATTTCTTAATCTCATTCCTGAAATTCCTCATCGACAGTGGTAATCTGAATTGAATGTGCTTGTTGTACACCAGTAGACTGAAATAATGTGACTGTTTCATGGGTTTAGCTTTAGAATTATATCAATGCATCCTGCCGACACAAAAAAATGATTGAACCCATCCTGCTATGTAGCTGTGGGTCTTGTAGCAAGAATACATTAACATCAACTAATTGATGTACTATGACTTTTGTTTAGATGGGACTAGGCTTTTCAGAATTTCATAATCGTGCTCACTTTTGAATTGCAAATTTTGACTTTGGTAATATTCTTTGATGGTGTGTTCTATATATGCACATTCACATTTACTTGGCAGCCGGGGGGGGGGGGTTAAAAGCTCAACGCCATATCCGCCAGGGCACTGTAAAAATATTGGGCTAAATTTCACCCAATATTACCGCAAATGAGATAATTATGTGTCGACCAACTATTGGGTAAACTTTATCAATCCAGAATTTGCCTTTGGTTGGGGTAATTTAAATTGAACCCATATCTTTTACCCAGTAAAATTTACCCATCTGTCTTTTCCCCAAAATTTACCCAACAGAGATTAATTAATGTTCCGATCGAACTATGGGTAAACTGTACCAACTGCAGCAAGAATTTAGAAAAGTATATAAAAATGAAAATTAATTCTCGGAATCTAGATTTTATTTGTCTTCAACGATATTGTTTTACATTGTGGGATCCTATCCAATCTAACTTAACCTATCATATTCTATCACTCATCCTATAACTAATCAGGGAGAGTCCCTGCTACTATACTGTATATTTGATTCGTATATATACGAGCTACTTTCAAGGGCAAAAAAGTAGTAAGTTACACCGACATTTTTGGCAAACAGTGGAGTCCCTTCTTAAAATAATCACTTTATGATTTAATTTGTTTGCTACTTTTGTTAACACTTTGATTATAAATACTAGGGCTAATTGTTATGTCTGAGACACTTATTCAATTATATTTATCAACTAAAACTGTCCATTGTTTACCATTAATCAAATTTAAATATGATATGCATAAAGTAGTATTCTAGCTCGCTTGCATGTATGACTAAACTGCAGCGTTAAGTTGTATGCGCCTAGCTATTCTGAAATTGCGCGTTGTCAATTATTGGAAATTAATTAAATTGACATTACGAACTACCACAAACCACACACACCCACACACACAACACACACACACACACCACACACACGACACACACACAAAAAAAAAACAAACACACACACAGCACACACACACACACAGACACACACGAACACAGACAACAGCACAGAGACAAGACACAACAGCACACAAGCACCAACACACACGCAGGACACACACACACGAACGCGCCGCGCGCAGCACAAGCACAACGACACACACACCAGCACACATCACACACAAGAGGCAGCAGCAGAGGAGAGAAGGAGAGAACGCGCGCGCACACCAGATGAAGAAGGCACGACACACACACAAACAAAACACCACAAACCACACACACAGCTAGGAAATACACTAATCCACACACAGGACACATACACAACAACACAGCACAGCACACCATCAAACAACAAATACAACAGGCCTACACGCAAAGAACATACATGTATCACACGCAGCATCACACACGACAGGAATAAATAAGACAGTCAACGACAACACACAATACACGCCCCAAAAATAGAACAGACACACTCAATCGCACAGCGTATACAGATCCATACATACACAAACACTCACAGACTAATTCAATAAAGACACGCACCAAACACACCATACATCACACAATGCACACTAGTTATACGCAGCAATACGCGAGAATCGATTCAATCGGTGTTTCAGTATCCCCCGGGGCATTTTCGTTTCCACTAACCTAACCACACACACACAAACACACACACACACACACACACCACACAACACACACACAACACACACAACAACACACCACACACCACACACAGACAACACACACATCACATTCACTCAATACAACCCCCAACGACCCCAATCTACAGCACGCATACCTATTAAATACAACACCATTAAACGCGAGAATCGATTCAATCAGGTGTTTTCCCACGGCATATGGGGTAGAAAACGATATTCTTAACGTTGGGTAATCATCAAGCAAACAGCTTGGAGAATTTTACCAACTTTTACCCAGTGTTACACAATTACTTAAATTATTTCACCAAATTTCAATTTCGCTTAATGGTTTTCCCGAAGTTGGCGAAAATATTTAACACATGTTGAGGTATGCAATGTAGCTAAAACATGTGGAAAAGTTTAACTCACAACTTTTTACCGACAATTTGGATTACTCAGTATAGTTTACCCAACATTGTTAGTACAGTGGGGGGGGGGGGGGGCAATTTCATTGCATTGTTTGCCCCGGGCGCCATAATCCCTAGATACGCCACTGCCTGCAAGACTCTCAATAGCAACCAAACTTGGGTGATAGATGCACTAGGGGTATGTTATGCTCTCGGAGATGACATGGTGAAGTCAAAGGTAATTTGAGGTCAAAGATAATTTGAGGTCAACTACTTTAAAGTTTACTGCAAATTTGTAAACGTCGCTCCCTTTTTACCTAAACTTGGATCGTATAGATGCGCTAGGGTTACCATCATGTTGTGGTGCTGTCAGAGGTCACATGATGAGATCAAAGGTCATTTGAGGTCAATATTAAAGTTTACCTATACTAGACCCTCTTATGATACATAACTTTGCACATGTTGCTGCATATTGCAAACAAATTTGGATAGATGCACTAGGGGTATATTTGTTATCATGCCGTCAGAGGTCACATGATAAGGTCAAATGCCAAATGTGGGTTAGGGCTGTACTTGGGAAAAGTAATTTTTGTGCTATTTAGTCACGGGTGGGCGAGACAGTCTTGATATTGCCTTGTGTTCGTGTAATATCCTCGTTTGGGGTCGTTTTGACATCATGTCAAGGTACATGCATGTTTACAACATAAGTGACCCCCTCCCCCGAATCTCAAAGCTCAAGAAATAGACAAACACATTACAAACAGATTGCTGAGTTCCGGTTCCGATGCTCACCAAAACTATTTGCAGAATCTTCCCAGAAGCTGTGAACCCTGCATTAGTGTAAAGGGGGGCAGAGGGGGCAATTGCCGAAGTTCCGAATTTTGTCGGTACATTTGAAATTTTGTCGGTACATTATTTTAGACCTTCACCCATGAAATCTCGTACCGACAAAATTACCAAGTACCGACGAAAGTTAGCCAAGAAATGACACTTTTTATATGTAAAATCGCAAAATTTTCAAACTCGCTCGCTCCGTTCGCTCGCAAAACGACTTAGATTTTTGTTGATAGTGCTTTGCCGGTAATTTGTCAATCATACTATCATAACGTCATGTCGTCAGTAAGAGAACCACGTCATCTTGTACCAACAGAATGTTCCAATAACCGACAAAAATGCTACTTGAAATGGAAATTTTTCTGATGTCAAAATGCGAAAATTTTCAAACTCGCTCGCTCCGCTCGCTCGCATAATAACTTATACGTCATAAACGTTAATTTTTACCAATAAATTGTCAGTCATAACGTAATACCAGAAACAAAAGAAGACAAAATTTATTGAATACTAACATATTAAAGGGAAACCAGTGGGACTGTAATCAAACCGGCATTAAAAAAGGCTTCCTCAAAAGGAATGCTTGTCGAACATATTATCTTTGTACAGATTTCAAAAGGCGACGAATTTCAAACTTGAAATATTAAATAGAAAGGGTCTATTAATATTGGCCTATTTGCACTTGACCGTTTTAAGATGGAATTCACATTTTCTCAATACTTCATATTCATGAGGTTACAAAATGTATATCCCATTTTCCCCTGATACACGTATAGAAGAGAGTTCCTGTCAGATGAAAAGTACGCGATGAGGCGCTCGCTCGCACAATGATAATCCACAAAGTGATAGGCTAACATTGTGGAGCTTCAATTAAAACAATTGTCAAATTTTGGTATCTGAACTACATAGTAGTGTTCATATGGACAAATAAACATCCTAGAATAAGAAAAAGTTTGGAAAGTTGCACTGCCGCTGGCAGGTTATGCATGAATAAACAATTAAAACTCGGGGCGTGTTTAACTAGCCTAGGTGTACACACAGTAAGTCTATGGGAGAAAATGGGCAAGTGAATTCGATCAACTTACGATTTTCACTTTTTTAAAGCACTAAATAATCATTTTGAAATACATTTTTTTCAGGGCTTCATTTTTAGACCTTATCAAAGATAATGGTAGCATGGGGAATCATGTAGCTCAGATTTTTTCAACTGTGGTAAATGTTAGCCAATGTTGTTGCCAAGGCAATAATAATGCCAGTAATGCATGACAAAAGTTACACTTCCCAAAAACAAATGAATGGGGAACTCTACAGAGCTTGGCAGGTTAACTTTTTTGCCTCAAAAATATTATCATTATGTTGTATAATGCATTGATATTACCTCATCTTAATTATGCAATATGTGTTTATGGAATACCCACCCATCTAAATTGGATTGTTTGTTTAAACTTCAAAACGCTTTTGCAAGACTTTGTACTTTTAGTGATTTATGGAACCATCAAAACCTTTATACATCTCTAAACATTCTTAACATATATCAATTAAACAAATACTGCATGGCAAATTTAATTTTCAAATCAGGTTGAATATTGTCCCTGAAATAATTGCAAATATGTTTGTATTGAATAACAGTATACATAATTATGAACCGAAATAGAAATCAAATACCATCTGTGGAATATTACCAAACAGTTTGCCTTTATTCATTTCGACATTCTGGACCATATTTATGGAATTCCTTACTAATGACATTATTAAATCAATTCATTAAATGTATTTAAAGGAAATTAAAAACTTATTTGATTGAATATACATGATAAATTACATGCATATGTGTACATTTAAAATATATTTCTCGCTCCGGAGGTTACAATTATCACACTTATACTGTACCTCTTTTCATTCCACCATTGTGGTTGTCCTTGTTTTTGTTTGTTGTTTGTTTATGTAATTGTAGTGTACTTTATTTTATGTAATTGTATAACGTATTCATTTAAGTAATTTTTGTTCTAGGAATTCTGCCTCGACAGAATGTTTTGACATTTTATGCAGTATTCCCAATTCCATGTTGTTCTAAAATGTATTTCTATGTTATTTAAGATGTGTTTTTTTTTTTTCTTGTCTTTTGTATTGTTTTGTTGATTTTTATCCTGGAATTGAAATAAATTTGAATTGAATTGAATTTGAATTGAATGAATTGAAAAAAGTTATACATAAAGGAGCAAATCGTCTGTATTCTGGAGGCGCTCGCTCGCTATACGCTCGCTCGCATCTTATACACAACACAGCATACACACACACACACACACACACACACACACACACACACACACAACACACACACACACACACACACACACACACACACACACACACACACACCACACACACACACACACACACATACACACACACACATACACACACACAACCACAACACACACACACACACACACACACACACACACACACACACAAACACACACACACACACACACAACACACACAACACAACACACACACACACACAACACACACACAACACACACACAACACACAACACACACACACACACACACACACACACACACAAACACACATACATACACAAGGGCGTAGGCTGGGGTGCACTGGTGCACGTGCACCCCCCCCCCCCGCAGAGACAAAGAGTTCCGCCCCTGGCAAGCAAAAGAAATTTTCACCACCTTTTTTGCTTTCAACGCCTGATTTTCTCAACTTTAGTTCCACCACCCTAAAATGTGCACCTCCCCACACCAAGTTAGTTCCACCTCCGCAAGATGTGCACCTCCCCATGCCCAAACCAGCCTACGCCCCTGATACACACACACACACACACACGCGCGCGCGCGCGCGCGCGCACGCACACATGCGAAATTGAATTTGCCGTTGTCGGTACATTTGGGTGTCTTGCCCCCCCCCCCCCCAATACCAAAAAGCTGGCTACGCTACTGCCCTGGAATCGGATCTCCCCAAGCAGACCGTAGACATCAAATCCAGCATGACCTTCAAAACTGCATCCTAAACACTAACCCACATTGCGTATCATCATTCAAAACACCACTCCACTCTCGTTGTACCCCAAGTCAGGGGCGTCAGCACAGGCGGGGCATATAGGTGGCGGCCCGGGCGGCGGCCACCTTCTAAAATTTTTGATAATCGAAAAATTATGGGGTTTTTCATGAAATTTTGATCTTTTTGACATTTTTGCCCCCCTCAATCTGGTAATTGCCTTCCCTTTGATTTTACCCTGGCGTGGACCCTCCCCAGAAGACTGTTCGGAACCCCGGGGGGGGGGGGGTACCCATGTATAAATGTTGTAACCATGCGTGTAGGCCTACATTGACTTTCAAAATTAAACGCGGATTTCAACAAGTTGTCAAAGCGACCCTAAAATACGCGGATTTTACACGAACAAAAGCACCCAAAGACAGAATTTTTCCCCAGCTATACCCTAGGCCTAAACGCGGATTTTACACGAATAAAAGCACCCAAAGCAAGGATTTTTTCCCAGGTATACACGGATTTTACACGAACAAAAACACCCAAAGAGCGGATTCATCCAAAAAAAAAAAAAAAAATACACCAAATTGGGCCATAGGTATTACAATATGCTAAACGTGGATCCGCGTTTTGCTTTCAAAAATCAAATCTACCCAATTCCGTGTTTTCGTTTACACGCATGGTTATAACATTTATACATGGGTGGCTCCCTGGGGTTCGGAAGTGTTAACAGTAAGGTAAGGCCTTGGTAGGCCGAGCCGTCCGACAGGTCGGTCGAGTAGTCCGTACTGTAGGCCGGGTTTTTGGTGGGCCGGGTTGTCGGTGGGCCGGGTTGTCTGTCATCCATTTGTATACGATACGTACATGTAGTACGTGCGTCCGTGCGTGGAAGCAGACAAAATGGCGGAATTTGACTTGACTTCGAAAATTGGCCAGTATTTGGACCGACATCTTGTATTTCCGTTGTTAGAATTTTTGTCAGTTCAAGAAGTAAGTCATAGACTATATAATTATCTTGCAAACCATAAAGTTACAATATGATTTGATAGTAATTTAGCGCAGTAAATGATATTATATTTTGTCCATCTGGTAAGAAATGTGTGAATGTGTATGTCACGTGTGAGATTTTGTGTAGTCCCGATCGTAGGCTTTCGTGTAAGGTAAATGGGGGAAAATACAAAATTTGATTGTCCACTGTTCACTGTTGTCATTAGCGTATCATGAGAGATTGTATTTCCGGACAGGTTGAGTACCAGAACACTTAGTCTGAATTTCAGACTTCCCCTGCAAAGCAGGGGCCATCCGCGAAGCGGATGGTCTGAAAGAATACACTTTGGGTGCTTTTAACTTATCTCTTGTTTTTCTGACAAGATTTCTTCAAAACGCCTGGATGGTCCATTTACTTCCACTGCATTGTATGGGCCCTTTTCTCACTCTTGTTACCATGCAAACAAATTAAGAACTGAGCCAGTGTAAAGATCTCATTACAGTGATCAGATAAGGCTGGGACTACTCACATTATACAAACTGTTTTACCATCTGTTTTTGACTCAAGGTGTCAATCACTTATGGTCTTGGGAGGTAAGCAGTGAGCCCATGCCCAGTCTCTCGCCTCAGGGTTCGCCTAATCACATTATATCACTGCAGACCTGACAGATAAGAACTGATAAATCTTCTCTGGAAGGGCTATTTTTGTGGATTTTTTTCTGTAACTGGAAATGCGTCTATTCTGTCAGACTTTTATGCGGAAGACAGGTTTGGCTGTTGATTCCAGAATAAAGGTCTGACAGTCAGACTACAGAACACTGTGCGTTATACACCTATCAATTGTAAGACGCACCCCTCGACCCCCGGGAATGGTGCGTCATGGCCTGGGTGGGTCATTTACCAACAAATAATGACGCAGGATACCGTCATGGAAGCAAAATCACATGCTAGAGCATAAAATGCTTTCATATTTGAGAAATTAATTTAAAAATGTTTCCTGTTCCACCCCCCCCCCCAAAAAAAAAAAACTAGTCATAGGAACTGCACATAGATTTGGTCCGTCACAGCATGGTGAATGGGGTGCGTCAGTTTGTATACGTTTAAATAGGCCTAGGCACAGTCATTGTAAGAAAATGGACCGTCGTACTAGTCGAGACACACGAGTGCGTCATGGTATATGAAAATCCGACTCGCGTTTGACAAGTGACGCACCATTCCCAGGGGTCGAGGGGTGCGTCTTACAATTGATAGGTGTATTAGAACGGCGCTTTATGCGTCGGGGAACGATAGCGCAAAATTGCGAACAGAACCCGTGACGCAGCATCTATTTTCAGTACGGGCGCACGTCCAATATCGGAGACTCTCTCCAATTTCGGAGAGACTCTCTGATAACTGATATCTGAGACCTTTTTTCTGCTCTCCAAATAAAAAATTGGAGACTTTTTTTGTTTATTTACCTCGGGGCAGTCAGGATTGTGATATTCAGAATAGGACCTTGGCTTGAGTTGAGGTAGGGTGTCTGAAAGATTTTCAATTTTCAAAATTTTTGTACCTTCAGATTGATTTTGTTTGCATTTTTTAGTAAACATGTAGCTGAGGAAGGCATGTTTCAAATTTGGGAACTAACCATTATTCCTATGCAAAAAGATATGTCCACGGATAATTAGGGTCTTTTCTTGCAATGTTCCTTGGATCGGGACCGAAATGTAGCACCATCACATGGTAGCTACCTGTTCTACATTGGCCATTATAGCGTCATTGGCTAATACCACAGATGAAGGGCAAGGGGTAACTTTTGAGAGCACCGGCGAAAGTTTATCCTGCTGGAGTATGAGAAAAACAAAAGTTAGCAGGGGGATCCCCAATGCTTGAATGATTTTTTGCATGTAATTGCGACTCGTCTTGATCACTAAATCTGTGGAAAATGACGGGCAGAGAAGGTTGTGTTTTCTCCGTGTGAACGCACGTCCATTACAATTATATCCAAGTCCTTGGGGGAAAAGAAGGGCAAAGGAATAAGCTTTAAAGGTTATTGGGCTAACATTTACCAAACAGTAAAAAAATCTGAGCGCGCATGATTTCCTCATGCACCAGTTCCTTGACTGAGAGTCTAAAAATGAAGCCCTGAAAAAATTGTATTTCAAAATGATTATTTAGTGCTTTAAAAAAAGGAAAATCGTAAGTTGATACAGATCACTTGCCATTTCCTCCCATAGACTACTGTGTGTACACGCTAGGTTAATAAAACTCGCGCCCGAGGTTTAATGTTTATTCATGTATAACATTGCCATTGGCAGTGTAACTTTCCAAACTTTTTTATTCTTGGGTGTTTATTTGTCCATTTGAACACTACTACATGTATGTAGCCTAGATATCAAAGTTTGACAATTTTTTAAATTGAAGCTCCACAATGATAGCCTATCACTTTAATTTGATACCAAATTCAAGGCCACTTTTACTCGGGATAAACATTCGGCGATGTTGAAAAGGTGAGATTTGACGACCAAAGTATGACCATTTATTGACTTGTGCACACAGCAATGGGATTGTGCATTGAACATATGTATACACATATAGCAAGAAAAATGTAATAGGCATTCAGACACCCTACTTGAGGGATTTTACTCCAGTCCAGATGACCGTCTACTTTGAGTTTGAAAATTCACTGTCTACTTGCCGAGTAATGATTGATTGTTTACATTTTAAAGCAATTATACATGTAGTCAGCAAAGTGGCGGATGATATCGATACCACTGCTGCAATTGCTATGTAAAAAGCTACACAAACAAGGGGGCGCTTTTCCACATAAAAAATACAGAAGGCTGACCTATTGCATTTCATTTTGTTCTGCATGTCAAAACCTACAAATGAGATACAGGCGCCCTTTCAGTGTTAAATAATAAGAAAGTTATATGAAAAGAAGGCCTTGCTGAGTATTATAACTCCCATAGAAGCACTTCTATCAGTGTGTGCGAATTTGTCCCAGTGGATACCAGTATATTTTATGACTATTGTCATTATTATTATCATTATGTTGTAGGCCTGTTATCATTGAGGAATTCTTGAAAGATATATCGGTAAGAAAATCATTACCGATATCCAGTGTAGGAAATACACTGGGGCGACGGGCGATTTAGCCCCCAAAATTAACAAAATAGCCCCCTAAAATCACTAAATAGCCCTCACTTTTCCCCATAGGGTTAAATGTATAACATACTAAAATCACTAAACTGGGCTTGAAAGTAGCCCCAGAAAATATAATTACATTTCCTGCCTTCCGATATCACTAATTATCGATAATTATTGCCGAAAAATAGGCTGAATTAACTAACCATCAAAATTGTACACGTACTGGATGTCTGTGTATGTAACAGAATGCCTCGAAACAATGTCTTGCCTACCTAAAAATATCAGGCTGATACTCTTCTCTGCATATTCTACTCCTCACACATCTTCCAAGTTAACAGTGGACTTTATTAGGTTTTCCAGCTAAAAATATCAAAGCCAGATCACCCAAAATAAATCATTTTTGTCGCGCAAAATTGTGCAGACGACTG
>JZLH01S0134548.1:29355-44895 GCA_001188425.1 Eucidaris tribuloides
ATAGGGTTAAACTAGTGGCTTAGAGCAAAAAGATGTATCTCACGCATAAATGAGCATAATTGATGAAATAACGTTACTTTAAAAAAAAATAACAATACAAGTTTGTAGAGTACCTGGCGGGCGACGTGCATGACGATATTCGTTGCGATCACACGGTCGACGGCCGAGATCATGGGGAGGGAGGCCCCCCCCCCCACGTATTTTCATGGAGCCAAATAGCCCAGTACAGTAAGGGTTAAAGGGAGAAGGAGCCAGCAACTAACAGGCATAAGATAAGAAAAAAAATTACATTGTGAGTATTGTGACAATTTGAATTATTGTACATGGTGATAAAGACAGCCTAAATAAGGGGTACTGGTGATAATCTCCCTCAGCAAGGCCCTATAAATCAGTTAATTTGTGTTTATTTTACGTCTTTGCATGTTTTACCCTGGGATAAAACTTGGAGAAACAGCTATAGGAGGAGGAGCTTATTGATTCAAACAGTGCATACATTCCCACGGCGCGACTAACACACGTCGCGTGGCATGCATCGGCCACACATGGTCAGCTCCAGACCAGTGCATGTGCGATCTGATTGGTTGGCAAGAACTCAATTTTTTCTTAACTTATGCCTGTTAGTTGCTAGCTGAACTCCCTTTAAGGGAGAGCCCTGATTTGTGAGATTTGGGGGCCTTTATCGCTTTCATGGCTATGTCTCTTTTCTCCCCAGCTGAGGATGGGACCAGTCTACAAGTGCATGTCATTGGTGGAGACTCGGACCTGGTCCTGATGCCTGGTGAGGGCCAATCTCAGGGAGACGGAGATTGGACAGAGGATTCCGCTTCTCCAGTCAAGGTAGGCTCCACTGTAGTCTCAGTTTCAGACCATGCGACTTGTTCTACCTTCACAATACAATACACCCTCTCTCCGCCAGCGAATTTTTGTACCTAGTACACTCACTCTCCGCCAATCCCATGTTTGAGAAAGTAAATCCAGAAACTAGTCTTAGTCATTGCAGTTGACTGAAGATAGTAGTGCTTTATCAATATCCTTGGGGAGGGGGAACTGTCATTACAGGCAAACCCCGTTATAACAAAGAAGTCGGGACCCACATTTTTTCCTCGCTATAGCTGATTGCTCGCTATGAAAGTACATGATAAAAACAGCAGGGATGTAGTCGAGGCCGTTCTTGCGGCCGGATTTTGCAGACCTTGGCCTTGGACCAAGTCACGTTTACAAAGCCTATGGGAAAAATATTTTTCCAGCAGCCTCGTGAATCATAACGGCCAGCCTCAACTACATCCCTGAAAAACACACAAAAATTTATCCATATGGGACTACATATGAAGTAACAAGATCTCCACAGCCAGTGCAGTGTTTTCTCTAGTTTTGCAAATATATAAACCTAAATTTACTAACTAAATAAGTCACTGAACTGAAACAGCAAAGCTGAAAATGTAAGTGAACAATGATTCCAACTTCTGGTTACCGCATATGGTCCCGGAAACAGCAGGAAGGAGACATCACCCAGTTACACATGTACTGTACATGTACATGTAGCTAGCACCGGTCATCGTGCTGTGATAGGAAGTGTGTACAATGCGCGGTGGTGTAGCGCACCCAACATTTTGATCAACGTCTTATGAAAGGAGTTAATTTTACAACGGAAAACATCGCTTTTGAGCTCGCTAGGTGGATATTGCTAAAGCAGGGTCAATTTCCTTTAGGTTTCGTTATTTTTAGGAATTAACCTCGCTATAGCCGAAATTTCGCTACAGCTGATCTCGTTATATGAGAAGCGTAGTACACGGAGGTCTATGGAAGAAAAATGGGGACTCGAGAAATATCCTAGTATTAAGTGAATCCTCGCTATACCCGTTTTCATTATAACGAGTTTTGCCTGTACAAGGTGCACACCATGCAAAAAAAATGTGTAAAACGTGTTGCTTTTCACGGATGGGCGATGTACGCGTGAAAAGGGTATACCACTCGCTAAAATCAGGAAAAAAGGTTATATTTTTAACAGAAGCCTACTTGAAAAGGGTACCTTTTCAGATTTGAATACTTGTTAGGGTATTCTTAGATGGAAAGATGATTACTTGTTTAGGGTCCAGTTTGCAAGTCCGTACACGAGCATGGTGTACACCTTGTAATGACAGATGATCAAGTTAAAAGTTACGTTTAGATTTGCATGTATTGGATATTTAACAAGGTACAATATGAGCATATATAGTGGAGCCAGATGACTGGAATGTACATTTGATTCTTTGTCTTGATACAATTTCATGAAGGATATTACTTGTTTAATCCTACTACGTGTACATTTGAATAATGGACATCAAATGTTTGTGATGACAATGATGATAATGACGATAAGGAGAAGGAAATTTGGGGACTACCCTAGCTGCATAGACTAGTATGATAAAACAGTGGTTAGTGAATTTTTTTTTTTTTCAAGTCAGTATTTTGTTTTGATGTGCATTGCAATGTGAAATCGAATCACATAACCTTTTGTCCTGCTTCTTCCTGCTCTTGCAGATTTCGTCTGAAAAATTGTCCGATATCAAGCTGAAACCACGGCGAAGCCGACGAATTCATCATGCAAAGGAAGGGGGATTTAAGTGCGGTCAGTGCCCTTTTCGCTACCCTACAAAAGAAGCAGCAGAGCTGCATGAAGCAACTCACGGCTGCAAAGTACAGATTTGTGAGAAATGTAACAAGGAATTTTCTAGCATTGAAGCCCTGCGCTCACACTATCGTTTTGTTCATGACAAAAAGTATGACTGCACCATGTGCGATAAAAAGTTTGGTACCAAGTACTTACTAATGCAACACATGAGAACACATACCGGTGAAAAACCTTTTGTCTGTGAAAAGTGTGATAAAGGTTTCACAACATCATCCTCATTGAAAGCTCATCTAGAGAGCCATAATATAAGTCGCTCGTATTTATGTCATGAGTGCGGAGCTGCATACCGACGCAGGGACTGTCTCAAACAGCACATATTGAGGCGGCACAAGATGTCAGACGAGTTCCAATGTGAGATGTGCGGCAAACAATTCAAATACCGCGAGTCGCTGAAGAACCATCTTGAGCATCATAAAAACAAAGACGAAGGGAAGGCACCATACCAGTGCCATTTATGTGGGAAAGGCTACACGATGGCAGTCACGCTGCAGCGTCACATGTCCACCCACAAGACCGTGTTTCGCTGCGAGACGTGCAACCGCGAATTTAGTCACCGTCACCACCTCAAACGCCACCTTATCGTCCACACCGGTGAAAGACCTTTCGTCTGCGTGCATTGCGACCGGACCTTTGGTCTTCGCACCACTCTTCTAACGCATCTTCGTCTCCACACCGGTGAAAAGCCGTACAAATGTCACCAGTGTCCCGTGGCCTTCCGTCGTAACTACAGCCTGAAAAACCACCTGAAGAAAGTTCACGGGTTTGAAGTCCCGGCCCGTATTCCAGGGTCCTTCCCTCTCAAGGTCAGCCACCAGGACAACGTCCCTCAGGAAGTGCTTATGGAGTTACAGCTCCAGCAGGACGAGACTGTCGGCCAGGCCATGAGGACCGACAAAGAGCTCATGTCAAACTCGGTCCCGATCCAGCTCACGCTGCACCAGATCGAGTCTGATGCCAACGTGGAGACGACGATGCAGCAAGCTGTGGCGTTTGGCGCCAATGCGGAGAGCGCCGTCACCGCCAATGACCTCATTGACAACGCCGACAGCCAGCAGGCCGTGCTGACGCTGGCCAACATGTCGCACCAGCTGATGAACGTCCAACAGATGGAGGAGCTGCAGGTGCAAGAACAGGTGCAACAGGTGCAGCAGCAGGTGCAGGAGGTCCACATCCAGCAGATCTCAGATGGCAGTCAGACCATGGAGTACGTCACCATTCCCGTCAACTTCACCTCCCTGCCAACCTCCGAGGTCGAAACGCAGGTGGCACAGCTTTTCACGAAACAGTAACAAATCCAGTATATTATACAGGCAAATTTATGCTCAAACATTCCAATAGTAGGCCTACTCTTGAAAAAAAAAATGAATTCTTTGATGATTGGCTCTTATGAATTGACCCGTTTACATGTACAATTTTACATCTGTAAAATGAAGTTAGTGCTCTGATTAGCATTGTATTTTTGTGATTAATTCTTGGAATTTCAACTTGACACTATGATGTCAAATTGAATTTGAAAAAGAAAAAATCTTCTGAATTCTTTATTTTGTGTATGAAAGTCTGCCCTAATGGCTACTTTTATTTTGTTACTGAAGTGGGAATTTACATAAAACCAGATTTATGCATCTGCTAGAGTAAGCTAAACATTTTTGAAAATCATGTCGTGTATGAAGCATCAGAAGTCAGAAACTAGTTTGAAATTCCTATTTAAGCATTGGGGCATTTATTTGTATGATTGATTGCTGTGATTAAATTTATGATTGAATGTTAAGGTCCTGTAATAATTTACCATGTTTGAATGACAAAAGAATTGTATTACCAGATATATTTTGTTCCATTTCAGAGCAATTTGTTTTTTGTTCTGCTTTATTTTTTTGTACATGTATAATGCATTCACTGCGAGGAAGAACATTAACTTCCTATCGCATGTAGACAATTTGCAGTCTGACAGCAATACTTGTACAGTACCTACATGAATAGTGGCAAAATATTTGCTTAACATTGTGACTTTCAATTTCAATTTCTCTGTATTTACCTAAATTTTGCAGAAATACTTGTAGGCTTTCCATAATACGTTTAGACACTGCATCAAGATTAAATGTGCAGTATGAATATCTAGACTAATATTTAAAAGTAACTTATTTTTTTTAAATATATTTTTTGATATTATACTGTTTTACATTTATAATGCTAATCTAATCTCAATATTATTCTTCATATTTCATTTGTTATTATTACGGGTATAGAGATCATTGTTTTGAGTAGAACCAGAGTAAATTAATTTGAACTTTGATAGTTGTTAATAATACTTATAATACAGTCTCACTGAAAATTAATGATTGTGGGACCCATGTCAAGTCTGCACAGATGTTAACAAACTCAAGTACAACAAAATAATTACGAAGAGATTGTGGTATTTCCTTTTCTTGTTCTTCTGACAGTATTTTGATGAAGTCTCAGAATGCCTCTGTACCTGTAAGATGCACATAACTTTTACCAAAGTTTCATCCTCGAAAGATTAAAAAAACATGAAACATATTTTGTAAACATACTGTACATGAGACATCAATATATTGAGAATTGAGCAGACTTCCAGTTAACTGTACCATCTATTGCTGATTTGACATACACGTATGTTGTTTGACTTTATGACCCATTGTATCCCTGAATCAGACATGTGTAAAACTAAGTAACACCTAGACGGGTAACCCCAAAATCAGGAGGCCCTGAAGTGACTGAGCAGTGGAATGAATAACCTGCGTTTGCATAAATTGTAATAAATTTCCTTCTGAAATTTAGTTTTCTGTTTGGAAAGTATGATTTGATATCTAATATCCCCCCCCCCCCCCCATTTGTTACCGGTATGCCGTACCTTGAAGACACAGGCTAACATTGTGGAGCTTCAAATTAAAATGTTGTCAAACTTTAATATCTGAGCTACATAGTAGTGTTTGAATGGACATATAAACACCTTAGAGTACAAAAGTTTGGAAATTTATGCTGCCACTGGCAAGATTTGCATGAATAAACAATTTGTACTCAGGCCGAGTACAAAATAGTCTAGATCTATACGCAGTAAGTCTATGGGAGGAAATTTGATCAAGTTACATGTACGATTTTCACTTTTTTAAAGCACTCAATAATCATTTTGAAATACAATTTTTTCAAAGCTTCATTTTTAGACCTTATCAAAGACACTTAGAGCATGGAGGATTATGTAGCTCTCATTTCTTTAACTGTGGTCGAGTTAGCCTGTGGCTTTAATATCCTGTATTTGCGTTTTTGTTGGGTGATTATTAACATACCATATTTAGTGTTTTGTACATTTAGATGTAATTTTAAGTTATTGTTAATGAATTATGTTGATCAAAGTTGTGCCTGCTTGCATTTAAGCATGAACACATTATTTGCTCCCAGCTGCAGCTTTTAAAATTCTGTGCATCTGTTTCAAGTAAGTGTTTGGTTCAAGCAAGCATTTGGCCATTTTGTTTTGGCTTATTGAGTTTACAATGTATTGCTGGAATGATTATTTTTTTTAAACCCGTTGCCTCTGAGCATGTTCGAGTAGTAGGTCCATGCTCTGAGATTCTGAAAATTCCATAGATGAGAGTTAATACAGGACACATCCAGTTCCCGTAGCCAACAGATTAAGGTATTGAAGAAAATATGTGAAATTTGTGCTACTCCATAATATTCATTGATGAGGTTTCCATGTACTTGAAGTTTTACCATCTCACTGTGGACACGGCACATCTTTAGTTTATGAGATTAAGAAATTTTCCAAATAAGTACTTCAAAGTCCCGTGGGGGGGGGGGTATTAACTGTAGATTTGGCTTGAAAGGGGTTGTGCAACTCCAGGCTCAAAACCCATACCCATTCTTAAGGTGGGTCACTTTGTAAAAAAAAGTATGCCACATACCCATGTCTAAGGATTTTTCTTAAAATACAGACCCATATCTTAGACATTTCAAACCGGAATATGATAAATTTGATATCTTCTGATTTGTATGGACTTGCGTCCAAATTCAGACACATCTCTAAGGGTCTTTTGTCCGAAAAGCAGACCCATGTCTAAGGATTTCACGTGACCCATTTTCTCATGACCCATTGGAGCAGCACATCGCTGTATACCAGCCACATATATGTGAACCCCCCCCCCCCCCAAAAAAAAAAAAAAAAATGGGGGCTCCAAAGGCATACCAACAACACAAAAGATAACGGGTGTGTGGATGAGGCAATGTAGAGATATCGAGATGGATTGGACTACTGCACTGTACACAGCCTGGTGTGAACTAACCGAGTCTGTCTATTGCTGGTCATGTGACTGCCATATCATGTGGCCTGTCATGTGACCTGCTCTGGCCATGACCACGACTTTGACGTGATTCAAGTATTTGTGTTCATTTCAAGCATATTGTATAAAATTCTGTTACTGTACCATAAACTGTCAATGTACAATTTGAATTTGGTTTGGTTGTGAATATTGTATCATATTTTCACACATTTTCTGTACATAGGTATGATGTGAAGTCAGGTAATGAGAAAAATTGAAGGACATTTGACTCATTCCATTTGATTAATAAAATGTGTGTAATGTACAGACAAAAACTGTGCCATGTCAAATGCGTATTTTAGTCCCGGGGGGGGGGGGGGGGAGCCACTGTTATTACAAGGTGTACACCATGCGCGTGTGAAAAAAACGCGTAAAAAGGGTTGTTTTTCATGGTGGGACGATGTACGCGGATACAGTGAAAAGGGTATCAAAATCAGGAAAAAAGGGTATACTTTTAACAAAAGGCTTACTTGAAAAGGGTATTTTTTCAGACCCGAATAGGGTCTACTTGTTCAGGGTATTCTGAGATCGAAGGATAATTTACTTGTTTAGGTCCAATTTGAAAGTCCATACATGCGCATGGTGTACACCTTGTAATGAGAGTGGCGCCCCCACATCCCCGGGATTTTATCTGAATATTTTTCAATTGATGGAAAAGTGTGGTTTTGACACTTTGTCGATGTGCAGAAACTCAGAAAGTATAGTATGTGTGTGTGCGAATTTGTATTGACTGGCAAATGCGGAGGTGTATGTGATTTTTCACTGCATGACTGGGGAGACACTGAGAGCCGCGGAGCTCCACGGTTTGCCATACTGTAGAATGATGGAAATATGCCCTCTATGGCCCTTACAGGGTAAGGGTAGGGGTAGTCTGATTTATCCACATTTTCAAATTTGGGGACGTGTGTGTGTGCGTTGTTAGTTGTTACAGACTGGCGCATGTGCAGAAACAAAAACCTCCCAAATTCATGCGTATGCGGATCTCTTACTAGTAAATGTTAGTAAAAACTAGCTATAGTGGATATACATTTTCAAATTACTTTTTCAGGTTGAACAGTAAATAAGCAAAATCTTGAAAAATGAAAATAAAGCTACCGGTATGAACTGAAATCTCCTCGGTCGTAAAAATCAATCTTTCTGATTGGTGGTCAATACAAGTGTGTGTGTGAGTGTGTGCCCACCCTTGCCAGAGCTACATTGTGGGTAGCCTTTTGACATGGCCCTCTCGCTGTTATGGGCGAGCGAAGCGAGCCAGCCGAGCGCGGCAGCGCGAGGGCCTTTTGAGATCTGCTTGGCATCCGAAAAGTAATTATTATTCATGACCACAGGAACGACCGATCTCTGTTCGAATCAACCAATGAAATTGCGCGCTACGATCCCCTGTCTTGGACTTGTCAACTATTCGGTGGGTTGAAAGAAATTCCTTCAGTGTTGGTTACTACAATACATATACCATCAAACACCAAATTAGTACACGTTCATTGTTTGAACAGAGTATTTGAAGCATTTTTCTTAAATCTTATTTCATAAGGTCCAATCTGGCGTGCAAAATTCTGCGTTTGTGAATCATTTCGCCTAATGAAATAGTGAATGCTTCCAGATCGTTTCGTGTATACAGCAAAATTCTGCACGAACATCGTCCTAGTATGATTGCATATTCAACGTAGGATCAAGTAGACAGACACGCTGATTGGTTGATTTTTGCTACCCAAAATAGAGTAGCAAAATTCGGTAATTCAAAGGTCTAACATAAGAATTGGAATCAGATCTCAAAAGGCCCTCGCGCTGCGCGCTCGGCTGGGCTCGCTTTGCTCACGTGTATACAGCGAGAGGGCCTTGTAGGTAAAGGGGTTAACCCCACAGTGACATTCATTAAAGCATATTGATCAAAATTACGTGAGAGGTTGGGGTATACCTAAAGGCAGTGGATCTCATTTGCAAACATCCCCGCAGACCAGGAAAAGATAATCCATGCCCTTAGGCTATTGATGAAGGGCATGTCTGTGAAATTTGGGGGTCAGTGACTGCCTAGAATTTGAAAAATGCAAAAGAAAACAACAGCCGTTCAGTGTATGTTCTATGGTAGGAATTTTTTTCTCGCGAGAAAAAAAATCAAATCTGAGTCTAACGGTCACTATAATTCCACTAAAACTGAGTTTCTAGCTCCTATATTTTGCTAAAGGTTCCCACATTGCATTTTCTTCTAAATGACATTGTATTTACACAATGTAAATTTTTAGGCATGCAAAAGAGATCCCCTGCCTCTGCCTCTAAGATATGTAAACTCCCACGTGTTCAGTACGTGTGATTGGTATGTCAACCCACTTGTATGTAACCCCAAAGCGACATATGCGTATAATCCCAACACTATGAGGTTAATCCATAATGCCAAAATAAACCCACAATAATTATCATGTTTATCAACTTCCACCCCACCAATGCGCACACACCAAACATGGAAGCCCCACACACCTTGGACGTCAGGCACACAAAATTAAAAATGATCCCCACAATGTTCTACCGACATGCATGTTACACACAAATAAGCCCACATGGTAGCTGCGGGGTGTGTGTGGCTGTGTGGTGTGTGTGTGTGTGTCGTGTGTGTGTTGTGTGTGTGTGTGTGGTGTGTGTGGTGTATGTGCATTTATAATCCCTCCTAACAGGGACGTTAGAGACACTCCACTATCACAACGGGGACGGTCCCCACCCCTCAAATGTTGTAATATAATGAAGGATTCCGGCGTGAAGATTTTGATCAAAGCATGTTTTCAGAAACTGGCCCACAATTTGTGTGTACCCTGCTAACATCCCCGGTTACCGATGTCATACACATACTAGCTACACAAGATGCCCCCCGATTCCATTTGGTGCATGGATGTGCCTGTGTTCCCCTTATTGGATTGTTGTACACGCGAGCGGCCCAGCCCTGAGTGTGTAATTTTTTTTGCCACATCCTTGACAGGAAATACAATGTAGTGTGTGATGTGCTGTGTGTGTTGTGTGATGTGTGTGTGTGGTGTTGTCGTGTGCCACGCATACATGTGCCGATAGTATGCTGTTTTGGGTGACGGGGACGACAGACGTGTCGTGTATATGTCTGCAGCATAAAACATTGTCCACCACCAGCACTTAGTGCGCCTCCTACAGTTTGCATTCGATCACATTTTAATGACACACCACATCAGACAGGTCTCTGAAAATTCACATGTATTTGGAAATGATTGCACACTGTTTGTAATTGGTTGGGAATTACATATTATGGTTTAAAAAAAAAAGTCACACCAAGAAGAAAAAAATGGGGTACAGGGTTTTTGTTTTGTTTTTTTCGAGCAAGACCGGTCTTCGCCAAAGTGGTTTTGGCGAGTTTTTTCAACTTTGTAAGCATATATGAACTTGTAACATTCTTTCCAGACCCTAATCCACACCAAGCCAAACAATTCAGAAGCAACTGTGTTCCACCAGTATATAATTGGCGTCTATTGTGCCTAAAATCTGATCACTTGCATACATGATTTGAGATCAACCCCTAATGAAAGCAGGTTAAGAGCAAATAGTCAACCTTAGTGTTAGTCCGCATCTGTATGATCAGGGGCGGTGGCCATGGAGGGGGGTGTCGGGTCGGGGATCAGTGGGTGCCCGCTAATATTTTTCAAAATAATGAAAATTAGGGGGATTTTACTAATATTATTGGCAGCATTTCACCCCCCACCCCCCCCACACACACACACACAGACTTTTGTACCTGTTTTGCTATGAATATAATTTTGGGCCGGGAAAAACTTGAGCATTATGGGCACACCACCCTGATTTTTACATTGGCTATTGACAGGAATTTTATTTATTTTTTATTTTTTATTTATTTTTTTATTCATTTTTTATTTATTTATTTTTTAATTTTATTTTTTTTTTTTTGGGGGGGGGGGAGCGTGAGAAAGTATTTTGTCATCGTTCCCTTCCCTAAGATTTTTACGATGGCCCGCCCCTGGCTTGGAGATTGCTGAAATAGCTTTCACTAAGACAACATTTTTGAAAGGCTGACCAAACAAGAAAGAGTGCGGGACTTGTCAGAACTTATGAAAGTTCGACCTGCGACAAGTTGACAGTATAGTCATATTGTCGATGATAATTGATACACTTATTCGGTTTAGTTAAAGATCGTTGCATTTTGAGAGGAACCAGGTTTGAGAATAAGACAACACTTCATCCTCCATTATTATTAAAAAATTTTAAGACTTGGTAGGCTTCCAAGAGTATAACGTATCTCTCTTTGCATTTCTTTTCATACAGGAACAGCAGCTAACCTGCGTTTTTGCATCATCTTTTTGCTCCAGAAGCAAGGCTGCCTACTCGTAGGGGCCGAAATCCCCTACGGGGATTTTTGGCCATGGTAGGTGTATAAAATATGTACGGCCATTGGAGCGGCTCTACTTAAAACTATAGGGCCCGAGGGTGATTGCCCCAATTCAGTACTAATTTTGCTGGGGGCTAGCCCCGTAAGCAAAATAGTATACGCAGTTCACGAGGGACCATAGTTTTAAAACTTAAGAGCCTCGAATGGAAGACCGTACGATATTTGTTTATAAAACTACATTCATATAGCTATTCATTGTATTATTGATTTGAGTAATAAAGATTTCAATAAAATGTATGCCCATGCCAATTAACCGTTAACGTTAACTCGCGTTAACTAACGTTCGTTACTAGATCTACCTTCGCTTATAGATCACTATCACAATTTAAATACATGTAAGTAACGACTAACGTTGCTACCGTACAGAAAGCTGCTGTGTTACCCCCAAGATATTAATGAATTAAAAAAGTAAAAAAAGTTATCATGAAAGCAAAACTTAGCGGTGGGTTCGAACTCGGGTTTCACACGCGCAATAAACTCTAAGCTAGTGATTGTGACACGCGCGCTATCCAATGTAGCCACACAACGTGACTTGACAAAAGCGTCATATTCTGCTGCCTATATGAAGCAAGGAGTTTCCGAAAGTTCGTGTAATAATATCATAGCGGCCGGGCGTATGTGTTGCTAAACCAGAATTCCACACTCGGTCAATTTATAGCGAACAATTTAAATTTCAATTGATTGCCCAACTAAGCATCTGCCGATGCATGGCCCGGATGATGCCGTAAGTTAGACGTCCAGTTCGTTAATCGGCCGACACGAAATGAGCCCAGATATTTTGACATTCGCTATGCTGCAAGCGCTGACATGTGTTAGCATAGCTGCTAGCCTCCTGCACAGCGCAGCGTCGCCGAGGGAGCGGCACGACGAAATATATAAAACTTATTGTTGAAAAAACATAAGCATAATTTAATGAGTAAAATGCATTATATCAACAGGGAATTACAACCTTTCGATAGTGTTACATTTATGGTTCACCATTGATTTGAATTTCATAATAAAAACTTAACATTTTCAGGTTTTTCGTGGTTTTGGTTGTATTTGTACTTTGAATCAATCGCCCTGCCTGCGCATAAGCCAGCATGAGCTCCCGCTCTGATTTGGCTAATGCCGACATATCGAACAATCGTGGAGCAAATCAGATTGCGACAAAAGTACTATTTACGGCTTTGATCAGTACTATTACGGATTTTAGGTACATATTACGCTTTGAAGTACTAATTTACCGATCCGTAATAGTACTTTCTCACAAAACTCGCACGGTCCGCTAGTGTGTTATTTTTCATTCATTGTGACATTCTTTTAACCAATCAATGAACAAGAATAATGAATGCAGTTATAATTAGAGGGATACCTACGGCGGAAAATACCTTCCGTAGGCGGAAACGTAGGGTCGTTTTTGACGATTTTGTACGGGGATGTAGGGGTTCTTGACAGTTTTACAGAAATATTCGTAATTTATTCCAAGGAAATCCGATTATTATTCAGTTATTTGATCCATCTCGCCGTAAGAAACTTTTGATCAATATTTGCATTTCTAAGGTTATTTTTTGGGGGGAAAAACATACATTCTTAGGGCAAGTCAATTTTGTAGGAGAAACAAGGTTCGTATGGAAAATAATGATTAATTAGGCATAGGGAAAAAGTGGCTGTCCGTCAGAGGGAACTAATATCGCATGCGGCGGTAGTGGAGAAATTCAAAATTGAGTGCGCCAGCCCTGTCCAGAAGCCTCTCAGCTATGGTGCACATCACAATTCTTGCACCAAATGGGTCTTTACAGTGATGAAAATGAGACCATGTAATATCACTAGTGTCTTGACTAGTCTTCTTCAAGGCTATTCGTATTTATTATAAACATCTACACGAGTCTATTGTACAGCACAATTCAACAAACACTAAAACCACTTATACAAGACATTGTCAATGTGTTTTTACATCGAATAATACTGGTATAAAAATGTCTTTCGGATATTTACTGGACACAAAGTTGTGTAGTTCATCTAAATTACACATACGCCTACATGGATATCTCGGTTCCATAGCCAATGGGTTAAGTCACATCTAACCTACCTTAATATTGCTGACTATTAAATGATCAGTGAGTAGATATGGACCTCTAACCTATTACAATAATCAACAACTCCAAATATTATTCTTTTGTATTACTTCATGAAATATGGAAGCATCTCACGTGCTGTGGTTTTCAGTATAATCAATAGAGATACATGCTACATTAAGTCTAATCTAACACAATAGGAAGAAAATTCATTTCTCACCATACAAACTGTATGCTAATTTCAAATCGTGTGTAATACAGTTTACTGCCATGTATGACCATGGCGTTATGTTTGGCTGTACAACTTGCCCTTGTTGAATGTATTCTGTTTGAATCTGCCTATTCTAGCATTTTTCTTTAGACCCCAGCCAGGTTATCTTATCAAAATAGTCAAATGCGACGAATTAAATACATGTAACAATGATTGGCATTTGCTGTGAAGTTTTTAAGTTCGAACTTATCACACAACAACAAAAAAGTAATTACCCCCGTCTTTCAACAGTACCATATTTTTCAACAAAATTAATGTTTTAGCAAAAATAATTTTGTCAGCGAACATTGCTACACTCATTGACTACCTGTGTGTGAGCATATGATTAATCCGTCAAGCCATGCATGAGTGAGCATGATCACTAAAGGAAAAAAAATGCCACTTTTCAAAAGTCACAGGAGTCATCATATATATGCCAAAATAATGGTTAATAATGGTACACTGTATTTCTTGCCCTTATTTATAAAGTGTGCTCACTCAACCATGACAATGGTTCAACCCCTTTTGCTTGTACAAGTAAAGGATACATATTGCCCCTGAAAAACTATCAATTTCATTTGGTTGTCAATAAATGTAATGGATTTTACAATTTCAAAATTGTAAGCGAAGGAATAATAAATGTTTAAATTGAGCTCACTGAAGGTGGAAAACATGAAAATGGTGCTCAAAAGAGTTTAAGTATTGATGGACTTCAACACGAAACAGAAATCACTAATCCTCAAATGACCCTTGTGACTTTTGAAAAGTACATTTTTGCCTATTAATACATGCTCACTCAATGCATGACTTGACAGATCAATCACATTTTCACACAGAAGCTTAGTCATATCTAGCTTGCAGGAACACCCTTGCCAGCATTATTTTGCTCAAAAAAAAAACCATGTCTTTAGAAGTTTGGTATTTTGAAAACAAGGCAGGGGGGGTAGTTACTTTTTTGTGCTTGTGTTGAGCAATTTTTAAAGCGCAAATGCATGTCTTGTTCTTGCTTTCCAAGACATGTAAAACTTACTTAATTATTCACATCACTTATCTGTTTGATATTTCACTGAGGATTATTATTGAGCTGAGCCATGATCTTTACAATAAGAGCTAGTTATGCATTGCTCTATCTGCATCAAAGCTCCTGTATTTGATTACAGTTACGGGAAAGTAGAATCAATCTCAAAGCAATCAACACTGAATCTGTCTTAACAGAATTACTGGCATTTCACTATACATTACTGTATTACCACAAGTACACTGTGTAAGAAAATTAATGCGATACATGTATTTGCGTAACAAAGCATATACAAGCGGAAAAAGGAGACATGCAAAAAAATATTGCCACACATATGTGCTGACAGATGTTCTGAAATTGGCGAATATCACAGTGTGGCGACACAAAGCCCATTCTATCATGGGGGTATACACCACACTCTGTGTAATATATATATGAACAATGATATAACACAAAATGTTGTAATCAAGAAGCATTTTTTTCTTTTGGCCCAGTGGTCAGAATTGTTTTTAGCCCAACCTGATATTAAAAAAACAATCAAATAATAAAGATTTTTTTCTCGGTCCCAAGCAACGTTTGCGTTATTAAAAACTGTCCCCCTCCTACAGTGTACTATAAGCATTCCTAAAGTTATATAGTTGTGTTACTGTATATTCAAGATATCAAGATTTATTCATTTCACCATAAAAACTAATACGATGATATGACATTGATTAAAAAATGACATATTATCAACTTACTAATACCTAGTACTATTTTTACTTGACGATGCTATGTGCTGAGAATATCTCTCTCTTTT
>JZLH01S0134578.1:0-14254 GCA_001188425.1 Eucidaris tribuloides
CAAAGGCCGTGTCCTGAACGGAGATAAGGGCCGACTGGTAGCTTCCTAAACCGACCCTTACCTCATTATCTGCCTGATATATAGGTAATACCACCGTAGGTTACTGCTGTCTTAGGATAAACCACGACATGGGTGGATTGGCTGGTTGCAGATATAAGAACGTATCCCGGATAAGCATTAAGATTATATCGTACAACAGGAAAGTATTCTAGCCCAAGGTAGTTGACCGGAAGCACTGCACATGAATCCATCGTAGGTGAATAACGTGCATTTCTGGCCACGAACGTCTCAGGTTTCTACGGTATCACCCACACAGCTCATTGGAACAGCCTTGAAGAAGCAGCCATCGTTGAGGCTGTATCGAAACCGTTGTAGAAGTACTTGTCTGGTAACGGTGGCACGTCAACGTCGATTCTGGTACCCCAAAATGGTTGCGAGATTACGGCCCCAGAATCTCCGTCAGCAGCTGTGAATATCGTGATACTCGCTCTGTTATGAGCATCAGCATTGCGGTAGAATCCAAACACAAATTATGTCCCTCATAGATCTGAATCTTTACTGGAACAGGATGGCAATAAAGGGATATGCTACATGTAGGTTTCATGTGGTATGACACAACCTCCTATACAAAATATAACAAAATAGAGAAAAACAAATGCTACAGCGCTAGCATTTAACCTTATCAAGAAGTGTATAATCAATCTTATTAACATAATCAGCATGGTATTCAATTGTCAACGATTATACAGAAGCATTTATAATTTTGACTAGAAACCGTTGGAGACTAAGAACAAGATATTTCCGTCTTGGGTATATTGGGAATGTTTGTTATATTGAAATCGAATCGTCCCCGACGGATTAATGGTATCGAGAAGTTTAAGACGTATTCGCCTGGTCAAATTAATCTATTATTCCACAATGTATCTTAAAAATCAAACACACACATGCCTATAATCATAAAAGTCATAGGAAATAATGTCTGGTTACAATTTTATTGAAGAAACCTCAAGAGAAAAACAATATTACTCATGATTAACAAAATTCTCAGATAAGCCTGATTAATAGGAAGATTAAACGAAAGACTTGCCGTTTGAAGTTTGATTGCTATTTTATGAAAAATAGCAGATAGGGATTATGTGAAGACCATCTGTGCAAGCGTGTCAATTTTTCGTAGCTTGGTATGAAACCACAGTAAGATACAATAAAGGAAGATTTTTCTAAAACTACCGTGTTACAGGTAAGCGAAGTTTCAGACTACCCATTTTGGGGGGATGGGAGAAGAGGGCACATTATCTCTCACTGCTATTTTTCATAAAATAGCGATCAAACTTCAAAACGATAAGTTTTTCGTTTGATCGTCCTATTTTATTTCAAAATCGTTCACAATTATGTGCAGAGTTCGACGAGCTGTGGTTTCATAACACACAAAATAAGGTAGATCCCCCAAACATAATAATGAAGGGATTACCTGAAAACCACTGAGCTAATCCTGCTGTTTCGCAGCCTTCAGGATTGAACTAGCGAAATCTTTAAATTACAAATTCATTTTAAATAGATCCGCCGACATGTTTACTTTTTGCATCCTGTTGTTCGTGTACATTGTCACTTAATTTACGTATTATCTTAATTTTCAGTTTCCCTGTTTATCGTTTAACTCAATTACTTACCGTTAAAATCAGCTCCCTTTTCATTTTCTTGTATTATTACCTTTCTCCTTTGTCTATACTAAGTTAACTGTGCCATGTTTGATTTGCTATATTTGTTGCTTGACCCGTCTGTCTTCTATTTATTTTATTTTTATTTTTTATTTTTGTTATTCGTTTTCTTTTCTTTTATACCTGTAAATATGTTGTTTTTGTTGTAAGTTTCTTGATTTTGATTTTGTTGTTAAATTTGTTGTTAGTTTTGTTAATTATGTTGTACTACACGGCCTTGCTGAAAAACAGCTATTTAGCTGAAAGCAGGTCTTTTTACCGTGGTTAAATAAAATGAATAAATAAACAAACAAACAAACATTCCAGACGGTGTTGTGAAGTCTTGTGAAGAGGCTTATTATAATATTGTCTGAAGGTACGTCCGCTTGATCAACCCGGGCCGCAACATTGAGAATCTGGTCTACAGGCACTTGCATCCTGAGAGCTAGTGAAGACGCAGCTGCCCTAGTAGAATTAGGCTTGAATAACTCAGTGTCCACACCAGCAAGCGTAAAGGGTACATTTGATCCACCTTGATATACTGTGCGTGGTCACCTTAGGCCTTGGTCACACTAGCAGTTGCGACTACCTGCGATTGAGTTACGACGAGTCATCGCAGGTGATCGCCAGTAGTTGCAGCTAGATCCTGCGATTTATCGTACGACAACCATGGAAATCACTTGTGATCGCAGGTGATGGTACGATCGAAAATAGGTTTTCAAACCGGTTTGAAAACCTGGCTACGATCAATTTGATCGCAAAGAGGTGGCAAGCAATCGCCAGTGATCGTGCGGACATCGTGCCATCACCGTACGATGATCGTGCCACTAATCGCACTTCCAAGAGCGAATTTGCATAGATACGAGAAGTGGTAAACTGATCGCGGGTAGACGCATGTCAAATGGTAGCTCATCGTACGATAGTATGATCCTGACTTGCGAATACCTGGAATGTGATTAATGCATTTTTTCGGTGAATATTTGATGTTGCTGTTTAATAAAGTGAATGTCATTCTCGAGATCAAGTCCGGAATGAACTTCAACATCATCATGTGCATCTTCGACTTCGACGGAGGCTTCTTCTATTTCCTCCGCTACAGGCTTCCCCCTATTCCTGAGCTTTCTTGGAGGCATGTCTGAATTATACTGTACATGTAATATACGAGTACATGTGGTCTCTATGAACATTAGTGGTGCATGTCAGAAAGGAACACTGATTTATATAGCAACGTGAATAATGAACGTAAAATAAATATTTTCCTTTGTTGAGGTTGTTAAAAGCATTCCATATACACCTTCTTTTCACAAACGCATAATTTTGCATATAAAAATGCCAACCGTAGCATCGTTTGAAACCAGTGAATGCACGACGTTCGTACGATGAGCAGAAGTAACCGTACGATTAGCTACCATTCATCGCAAGCGATCGCACAAATACCTGCCACTAGTCGCAGCTAATCGCGCGTTTGTGTACCATTAGCCGTAGGTAATCGCATATTTGCCCACCACTTGCCACAAGTGATCGCACGACTGTCTGCGACTTGTCTCAGGTGATCGTGCTACTAGTGGTGCGATTAGCGATTGGTATTCGTGCAATTACCTACGACAAGTGGCCAACAGGTCGTACAAGTGTGACCATACAGCACAAATCGTGCGAGTTACTTGCGACCTGGCTGCGGAGGCCCTTGTCGTACGATTCATTTGATCGCAGGTAGTCGCAACTGCTAGTGTGACCAAGGCCTTACTACGCGGTTGCTTGTAGCTTAACATGAGAGCACTTTCTTGAGATACGTGACCATACTCAATCTCCTGTCAGGACGATATGCCTGCTTTGCTTAACAGATTCATCTATGAAGAAAACGAATTTGCCTTGTTCCTTGGCACACTTGTCCAATTGAAGGTTATGCAACGACTGAGCTCGTTGAGCTGAAAGTAATGCTATTAACACAACAACTTTGTGTGAAAGTTGTTCGATGACAGTATTTTGCTGGGGATAATTTTCTCAGATCATTTAGCACAACAGTAACATCCCAGACCTGCGCATATCTGGGCCGGAGAGGGGGGGGGGGTTAAATTAGATACCCCTCTCATAAACTTTGAGACTAGGAGGTACGAACCGATTGTGGTATCGTTGCCAATAACACAGAATGATGACAAGGCATACCGTGCCGTATTAATGGCTTTATTAGCCAAGTATGGCTGGAGACATTCAAATCTTCTTTATTATATCCAAGACCGCGGATGCAGCATGTGAGGCGGCATTGCAAAAAATTATAGATTCGGTAGGGAGGCCTGTTTTGCCACCATCAAAGAAAATCTGAAGCCTCGTTTCCTGAGAATTCAATTTTAGCAGGATGAGATACAGCAGCGGATGAGAAGAGATAATATCCGCCTAACTGGTCTCCGACAATCTGCGGAGAATGAGACTGGGGATCTGTTAATTGACAACGTTAAAGCGGTTGTCAGGGAACTTGGGGTAAAAATTCGATCAGAGATTCACTGTAAACATAAGTTAGTCATTTTGACTGATAAAAATTAGTCCTGCCCTATGTCTGAAATGACTAATTGTAATAAGTCAAACAACCCAACCCAATGACTAAACTTAATTAGTCAGGCAAAGCCAGATATTAGTCAAATGCGACTTATTTTTGTTAGTCATCTGACTACATCCAAAAATGTCTGAAATGACTAAAGGTTAGTCATCTGACTTTCCTAAGTAGTCATTCAAAACAATGACTAATCACATTAGTCATATGACTAAGGCTACATTTTAGGTAAAATCAAAAGAAATGAAGCAACTAAATCTCTTCTTCATTTAAAACAGATTTATTTCAACGTAATTGGTCTGCACATATGAGAAATTCCCAATCATCACCTTTACTTCAAATAATATAATAATTATGTATACGTATTGAAGCTTTGAATATGAACATGTATATATGACATGCATGTAGTACATTCAAACAAGGTAAAGTACGTGGTACAGTGTAATATCAAGGTTTGAATACAAGAACACTATGCAGGATAGAACCAAAACAATAGATAGAAATGCAGAAAATAGAATGTATCTGAAGTTCAGCTTTAGCTAACCTTGGAAAGTTCTGCAATAACAAATAGCACATCTTCCCCCAGCTGAACAAGGTGTAAAACAATAGGTCAGTGAAAACAAAAGCCCATTTATAAAAGCAAAACAAAGTAAATATTATATTAAATATACATGTTAATGCACAGGTTCAGCTTCAGTAAATCTCTTGAACTTGTAGGAAGTTGGCAAAACTAAAAGACAAAACGAGTAATGAGCTTTGAATGTATTTTTTTAATTTCTCAATTATTTTGGGGGATGCGTGCAACAAACAACATGTTTTCTGTGCTTCAATATTTGTGTGTACACAAGTAATATTTTCTTTTTTCTAGTTACAATTTTTTTACACTAAAACTATTTTTTTGTATGTAACTCGGCCTTACTCATTAATTCATTGAATGAAAAAAAAATATCAAACCTACATTTAGGTCGTAAAATAATCCCACACCTCGGGGCAATCGTGGAACAGCAAGAAGCTGCCTAAATAACAAGCGAAAAATGTTACCCGAGCTCTAAATCATGAAATCTGTAATAACTCCAAAAATATGTGTGCTACAGTTATAAATTTAGTATCACACAATAGAACTCATCAAACTCTTTAGTTTTAGTGGTATTTGAATACATTTAAAGTATATTTAGACATAATTTTCTTCAAAAAACCCACTTTCTTGCAAAATTTTCTCATCTTTTTTGAAAAATGCACAATCTTTGAGTCTCATTATTTCACATTCAATAGCACTTCAGAATTAATTTATGGTCGTTTATATTTAAGAAAGGACCAAAAATGACTAATATTAGCTTTACATTGGTTATCAAATACTTTTAAGTATTCTATAAGGACCTAAAAAAAGTGGTCCGAGGTGTAATGTCCGTAACGTTAAAAATGTAATGTCCGTAACGCAACATTTATGGTCCTGTATGGGATATACTGAATCCGTTGTACCTAATTGTCATCCTACAACTTAAACAGGTCCTCAGCACCCATTTCACAAGTAAATTGGTTTCACTTCATGCTTAAGCTCACAAAATTTTTGACAAATGCGTTGGTAGGTGAAAAGTCATGTCCCAAAAATGTAATGTCCGTAACGGCAAGCATTATGTGTGATAACTACCAAACGAAAAATAGAAACTACTTCAAATTTAAACTGTTAACACTTCAGGGTAACTTGTTTGAGATTACCACAAACAGGTTCAGAATGTTAATGATGATTCTAGAAAGAAGTCCCCAAAGTTGCCAAAAAACGTCTGAATGTAATGTCCGTAACGCTGGAACTGCCCAAGTGTAAAATCACTGTTCACATTATGTATCAAATAAATGTAAGAGTGTTTTATAAATTATGAGAACTTGGACCACTATTGACAATAACTTTTACATTCTAATCATGTCGAAAATGTCCAATGCAACTTTTTAAGCTTTAACAATTATTGAAATTCAAGAATGAATCGAGTACCTACCCAGCCATGCAATCACAGTGTGTTGAAATCACACTTCCATATTTCTGTACTGTCACCCATGGATGATGTGGTGAGTCATTCATTCTCTGCGATGGCTTGACATCAGCTTTCATCAGAACAGACCCCTTTGATGTTGTGATGTGGTACACAGTGCCAACCCAACCAGACACAAAGTAGTTGTGGGCCTCCAGTGACCGGTAATTTTTCATGGCCTCATTGGCAAACACTCCTGAAAGAACAACAATAACAACAACAATAAAAATTATCAATAAGAATAATATTTCTGATTAAATCTGGTGGTCCAAGATAGTCCGGTAAACATGAAGGCTCATCATATTTTTGCGTGGCCAACATCTGAACAGTACATACATGCAGTGATATCTGACAGCGGTATGGAGAGTGTCAGAGTAAAGATATTTTTATCAAAATTGGGTCGAGATCAGTGTTCACTTTGCGGCGTAAGCAAGGTTGAAGTGTAGAACAGAACAGACATGACAGAAGGTAAATTCAAACTGTGCTCGTGATAGCTGATATTGAATACCCAATTAACAATACACACGTGAACTGGACAAAATAGTATCATTTCACATTTCTTTCAAATCATTTTTGTTGAATATTAAGTAAATTGGCATTGTTTGTTTCAACGCTGCGTTCCGCTAAACGGCCGCTCAGGCAGCTCATGACACCACAGTCGCTTGTCGTAACCTGAGCGCCGCGAGCTGAGTTGAGGAGCAGGATGTTCGCCACAGGTGCCGCTCGCGCGGCTCGCTAGTGCTTAGCTTGCACTTGTGACGACGCGTCGTGCTGTAGTCGACACGAGTCGAATTCCCGAGCCTGGAAACACTCGCAAAAACAAGCTCAAATATCGTACAATATACAAGTGAAGAATAAATATCCGTAGTTTATTGTTTTATACTGAAATATCTTACCTTGATTGAGAAAATGTGGAAAATACGGGTGAAAAATAAGTTTTATTCCCGAAGACGTAATGTGCACGTACTGGAAATCTCAGCTGGCCAATGCTTTGTTTATCCCGATTGACCTTTGACCAGTGTAAAATGACGCATGCGCAGTATCAATTCCGAACTCGCTTATACGAACTAAACGGTTGTTTAAGTTAGTCGTATGACCTGAGGCATTAGTCGTATGACCTGAGGCAATAGTCGGCAACGATATTCACATCCAGTCAAATTTTGTGTTTTCTGTGATTTGAAAGAACCATAACATTACGTTATCAATGCATTAATAAAATGCTACACAAAATGCATCAGTTAGTTTATAATGGCTATTAATTGTTTATACAACAAATATGTTTTGATTAAACATGGTAATTATAAACTAACTGATGTATTTTGTGTAGCATTGTATTAACTAGTTGGCAATTTATTGTTATGGTTCTTTAAAATCGTTGAAAACAGGCAAAAAAAAATGCCTGGACCTAAATTTTATGTTCGGTATGAATTCAAATCCCAGCTGATAATAATTTTGACACAATTAGAAACTTGGAATATAAACTTTTACTCTAACAAATAACTTGTTTATATTGGTCAAAAACATCAGCAATGACTAACCTAAACTGGTCATCTGTGACTTAACATTAGTCTTGACTGCAGGTAATTGGTCACTGAGACTGGACTAATCTAAATTAGTCGTTTTGACCAATTTATCAGCGCCAATGACTAACTTATGTTTACAGTATTTCGGCATTTTCGGCAGTGTCTGGTTGTAAATGTGCTGATATAACGAGTTTGCAAACTAGCAGAAACGATGCATTAATTGAGAAGATTTTACTATTTTGCAATGGCCATACTACCTACATTCCGGCAAATTTTGATAACGATGAAGTAATTACCAGTATCTGGTCATAGCCCACAAAAAGGACGCTACTAGTCGGCTCTTCTGTCAGTTGATGACACAAACTTTACTGGCAGTCGTATTGTAGCATCTCAGCCTGTATCAATTGTGTCTGGCTGTGATTGCAGTGGCGGTTGTGATACATTAATCGAGCAGCTACTTCCGTTCTACTTTTGGGGATATAACTTTACAATCGTACCATTTTATGGACGACAAAGTGGTTACGTCTATCAGGTCATAGCCGGTCGAGACGACACAACAGTGATGATAAACGGCGTTGAACAGGCATTACAGATGGGTGAATATCACGAAGGGGACGCCTCTCAGGACACAACCTTGATATCGGCAAGTAAACCAGTACAGGTGATACACTATTTAGATGATACTGGCCATCCGTCTATCACCATGGTAACCTCATTACAAAAATTCACAAACAAGGTTATTCTGTACATGGTTGACTTGACTTCGGTGTATTTAAGCATTTATTATATCCAAGTCACTGTACCCTGTCGATATGGCGTCGATATGCTGGCATTGTAGTAGTTACGAGGCAGTCCTTAACATCACCATACGAGGAAGGTGCTGATCACCGAGATACTACCACCACAATGTGCGGAGTCAGTTACCAAGTGACGAAAGGGTACGCATATACGGTTACTGACAGGGGCCAATCAGCTCTCTTCTCTGTCATGGTGTACGGAATTGGCTCTAGCATTTCAACTGCCTACGTTGGAGGCTTACGACTGGCTAGTAAGTTACTTTAACGTATGTAATAAAGTATCATACATTGGTTTTAGAAGATCAACGTTAAAACAAAATCTCTCACAAATTTGGAAAATTTGTGGGGCGTTCAAACCGTCAAACATTTTGTTAATGGCAGTGGAACTCATTTGCAAACATCCCCAAAGACCAGGAAAAGATAACCCATGATCTTAGGCTATTGATGAAGGTCATCTATGTGAAATCAAAGGGTCAGTAATTACCTAGAATTTGAATAATGCGAAAGAAAAGCAACAATCATTTAGTGTACGTTCTATGGTTGGATTTTTTTTCTCGCGAGAAAAATTCAAATCAGAGTCTAACGTCAGGTCACTATAATTTCACTAAAACTGAGTTTCTAGCTCCTATATTTTGCTAAAGGTTCCCAGATGTATTTACACAATGCTAATTTTTAGCCATGCAAAAGAGATGCCCTGCATTTAAAAAGGTAGTAAATATAATATTTTGAGAAAAATGTATCATTCAATACACATTGTTTTTTGCTATAAAATGAACGTTGGAGGACTAGACAAATTTACTATTTACATCCAAGTCATTTTCCCTGTCGATGTGCTGATGGCATCGTAGTAACGAGACAGTCATCAAAATCTACATTCAATGAAGGTGCTGATCACATGGAGGCTATTACCACAAAAAGGATATGATGGATCAGACTACAACGGTGATCCGTCCTTGACCATGGTACCATCACTGCAGCAATTCACTAACAAAGTTACATGATTGACATGAATTCAGTACGACTGAGCCGTTACTACATCCAAGCCATTTTACACTGTCGATATGCTGATGGTGTCGTGGAAGGTGCTGATCACCGGAATACTGCAACCTCAAATTGTGGAGTAAGTTAACAAGTGACGAAAGGGTTTGCATACACGGTTACCAACAGGGACCAACGGCACTCTTCTATGTCATAGTCTATGGTACTGGCTACTACATTTCGACTGCCTACATTAGAGGCCTGCACGTGGGTAGTAGGTTACTTAAACACATGAATTCATAATATTATATGTAATAATTACAATAATTAGGCTTTAGAAAATCAAAGCTTTCACACAAATTAATGGTATAATTACACTCACTGTGTATAATGTTCAAACTGGTAAGTAGACAAATATAGTACACTTCGTGGGGAAACATGCAGCACATTATTATTATTATAAACATGTTTATGTCTTCGAATTTTTGTAACACCAGTTGCATTAACTGTGTTGTGCCATTTAAATATCAGTGGATTATGGTCCATTTTGCAATTTTCACTTTTGCACTTTGGGGGATAAAAACGCATGTGATCACTCATGCATAAAATCTATCTTCAAATTACTCTCACATGCTGAAAGAGAATTAAATTGCCTTTAACCCGTTGACTACGGGAACCGGATGTGCCCTGTGTTAACTCTATGGGATTTTCAGAATCTCGGAGGTAATGGGTTAATTTGATCATAGTTCATTGATTTTTTTAAAGTTATATATTACAAATGTGAACTTGAAAAGGTGTTTACTTTCTTTTTTTGCTGAGTGTATATATATCTATAATTGAGTTAAGGTTCACTCCGAGAATAATCACACGGTAGACGTTTTCAGGTCGATTTCCACATGCGCTTTCAGATTAATTTTATAGACACACACAGCAAAGTATCTTAATTTACAGTGTATAAGACTTTAAATCTCAGTCAAGGTGATAGTCAAGGTTTTCAAGAAAAGACGGTTACATAAAGAGATAAAAGCGAGAGGTAAGTGAATAGGCGGAAGAGTAGAAAGGGTTGTACCATAATAGATTGGAAATAGTCCTATTTTCTATAGGTTTTTGTTAAACAGTATACCAAGAGAAGTTCGAGTCCAAGCATTGGACTGGACGGAGAAAAGAGTGAATCAGTAAATGGGTTATTATGAACTTGTTGATTAACCAGGCTGATAAAGTAAGTAACAAAAATTATGCAGACGTCCATTATATACAGCATGCGTTACTGAGGATTATTTACACATATAGAAAAATGTGAAGATTTCATCTGTATTTTAAAGTAAACATACATGTACAGACATAATAATGAACACTATACAAAAATACATCCATCCGTTTACAAGAAACAAAAACGGCAATAAATAACTGTTTTAGATACTGTTCAGAGATGACTTAAAACGGAGTAATTGTTATACAAGATTATAAAGAACCGGCACATTTATCTAATGTTCACTTAACTTTATATATTTATATGTCTATATTCTTTCTACCTTAATTGTTGGCGATGAACTCTCACCCTGTTGCGGAGAACGTCTCCCATTTCACCAATATATTGTTGTTTGCATCCTGGGCACGATATACAATAAAATCAGATTTTTTGTTTGACATGTAAACGGAAATCTAATTAAAAAAATCAATGTTATTTACTCCGAGATTAACACTTTGAGTGCTATCGGCGAACCTGTTCGCCCAGGGTTGACTACACTCAGGTACTATCGGCGAACCTGTTCGCCGAGAAGACAATCGGATCCATATCTTTTAATTCGAATGACAAATGTCACTGAAGTTCCTACCAATGACATTTATCGTAAAATGAATACACAATGAACCAAATAAATGAGTTAAAATATATTGTCTTGATAGCATTTACGATTTTACAGAAAATCGTACAATTTGGAAAGGTTATACACATTAGTCCGAAACAATCCAGTCCCTGGTTAACACACCTGGATTTTTAGCCCAGCACCCAAAGTGTTAATTTCATCTGTAACATTCAAATAAGGGCAAGTTTTGCATCTTTTATCGTTGCATTTTTTTACCCCACCTTTCATTACAGTGTTTTGAGAGAATGTGGCTTTCGTTAACCCTTTTCGCGCAAAAGAGTCGATTTTGCACATTCGTACAATTACATTGAATAATAGTAATATTTTTTTTTACTTTTGCTCAGGAGACACTAAAAAAGGTAGTTTGCTTAAGTAAAACCTATAGAAAAATTACTATTTTCAATACCACAAAAAATGTGAAAAGAACAATTGTCATTTTTATCCCCTCAAAATAAATTCATTATGTAAAGAGTTAATATTTGTTTTAGATGAAGATTTTGCCGAGATAACTTTCACATTTGTAAACATAGTTACATGTATATATATATATATATATATTTGAATAAATTAATGATACGATTTTTACGAGTATTATACACTTGAATCACACGATAAGAATACTAGGATATAAAATTATAAAAATTATATTTCACTAATCTATGTATTATATTATGAGTAATTATGACTAATTAAAATGTTATGAAGTTAAATATTCGAATTATGATATGAAATATATCACAGTTACATGTAACGTTGATGACGTTGATATTTTTATGTGATTATTATTTAGTACATGTATAATTATGCTAACTTATTAATTACATGAATCATATGATAATTTTCCTCAAATTACAGAGCCTATCCTAACTTCAAACCCAATGATTGGACGCACAAGTTAACACACCAGTGGTAAATACCCTATATGCTCTCATTATTTCAGTTATTAAACCGGTTTTATGATTGTTCACTATATTTCTTTTAACATAATTATAAACCTTAGCTATCATGTTGTTATTTGCATTTTGTTTCGTTTTGTTTTGTGTCTTCGAAAGTAGGCCTGATGAAGGCCTATGATTGGCCGAAAACTTGCTGATTAAATCTGGAACGGAAAGCTACGTCCTGTGTCATTATTACCTCCTGAATTTTCGCCTATATATATATATATATATAATATATACATGTATTTATATATATGTATAGCAGTACGTTGATTCTTTTCAGAAAAGAGAAATTCTCCTTGACCTTATATTCAGCTGCAGATCCAACATCATACGTGGTCGTTGATTTGTCAATCAATGTGTGACGATATGTAAACGTAAGTATTATTCACAATTACGTTAATTAATGTATTTTAAACCAAAAAAAAAAAAAGATAAGTGATATAAATTATTGACCTTCTGCATTTAAGAGATCACTGATAAAATTATTACCACTGAAACATAATAGAAACATACAAATGATAAACCACAAATACATCCAATACTAAAAACAAGTGTCTCGTTTTGCTTTGATAAAGACTACAATAGAGTGGACACTTGCAGCCTGACCACTCAGCAACCCTGCTCGTGTAAGTGTTCAACAAACATGACATCCTGCACCTTTGAAGGTGCTTGCTCGCTTCCGAATCCAAATGCGGATGTGCGCACCCCAATTGCACTTCAAGATTTAAGGTGAATAAAGCAAATATAATAATCGTCTATAAAAAAAATAACTTAAGCGGGAATTGTTGCCTTCTCCCTTCCATTTTCAAATAGCACCACTGTGAGCTCCTCAACTCTTGCAGCTACGTCTTTGTGATTGGGTTCCCTTTACCGGATCCCGAATGGGTTAAGGGCACTCTCTGCTGGATCAGGGTATCACATCCATTAGTTTGTGAATTTGGTACGTACGCCCAGTCAGAACCAGACACAATTGATACAGGCTGAGATGCTACAATACGACTACCAGTAAAGGCCGTGTCCTCAACTGAGAGCAGTGCCGACTCGTAGCTGCCTAAGCCGATCCTTACCTCACTACCCGCCTGATAGGTCACACCACCATATGTGACTGTTGTCTTGGTATACACGACGACGTGGGTGAATTGGCTGGTGGCAGATATAAGAACATATCCCGGATAACCGTTGTAATTATACCGTACAACAGGGAAGTATTCTACACCAAGGTTTTCGACTGGTATTACTGCATATGAATCCATTTTGCAACTTTGTGCATTTCTGGCAACAACCTTTACAAGTTGATGCGATATCACCCTCTTCGTTCATTGAACAAGCCCTGAAGAAAAAATAAAGAGGAGGAAAATGATTAAGTTCACTTCATAATCAAAGATATTACGTATAGGCAACCTCGAGCCTGGTGCAGAGCAAACTTTGAGAAACGACACCGCGTGCCCCTTTTCTAGCTACGACATAATTGTGACCCGCTCTGTCGAAATGAGGCATAAGTCGCACGGGAAGATTTTCCGTCAGAGGCCAAAAACTGAGTTGAAGTCGATTTTAGCTCGAATTTTTTTTATTGCAGAAAATGAATCTTCAAAGTCTCTTCTATCATGTGTGTGAATTTCGGCCCTCAAAATTATGTCTAAGACCTTATTAATAGCGATTTAAAATATCAATTTCAAAACGAGTGGTCCAGAAATTCGAGCGACTTGTTCATGGGTCGCCTCGCGAACGCGTCGCTAGGGCCAGCAAACAGGGTTGTGATTGGTCAAATTCGTTGCATATTCATGAGCTGTTACAATGCTCGGGTGCGCACTCGAGCGAGAAAAAAAAACAGGTCGGTATGTTGAAAGTGTCTATGCCGGGGATGAGAAAATGCTTGATCTAAATTTT
>JZLH01S0134589.1:0-14509 GCA_001188425.1 Eucidaris tribuloides
CAAAATAAAATTTGCTGTTCTATTTCGACGGCAACTATACACCTCATGTTTTTTTTATGGATACAGTTTAGTCAATATTTCGATACTTTATTATTATTTTAGAATTCTCGTGTGATAAATTTTCATTATTTATTCAGATCTCGACAGAATCACGCTCGGCAATGGCTACTTTGTTTAAGCAGCTGAGAACATATGGCTGGAGAATATATACCTTATACTATTTTGATAACTGCAAAGGATTACTTCTCTGTGTGCGAACGCGTAGGCTGAGCGAAATGCCATTTTGTTTGTGCATTAAAGGCATAGTGTAACAATGCTCTCAGTTAAAAAAAAATCTGAGCTATACGATTGCCTATGCCACCTGTGTATCTGATACCGTATACAAAAAAGAAGCTCTGAAAAGAAATTGCGGATCAAAACAATCATTTTGGGTTTTTAAAAAGTGAAAATCATTAAGCGACCATTCCCGTTTTCCTCCATAGACTGCTCTCATGCAGAATTTGTTATAGCTTGAGAAAATGCGAGTTTCTTCTATATACGGGTTCAAGACACATTATGTAAAATTACTCGTTGAATTCAATTTCTTTTCCGCGGTCATACGATTAATGTGTCCCAGGCTTGTCGCAACCTTGGAGTTTTGTTTGATATGTAACATGACAATGTCTCATCAAATTTCTAGTACCTGTAAAATCAGTGAGGTACCAACTCCGTAATATTGGGTTCATTAGAAAATACCTAACCAAACCGGCTACAGAAAAATTAGTTCACAGCCTGATTTCTTCTCGGCTTGATTTTGGAAATGCAGTTCTATTTATCTACCACAAACCCAGCTGTCAAAACTTCAAAAACTTCAAAATGCTGCTGCACGCATTGTCACCCTGTCTAAAAAACACACTCTATCACACCCATTCTAAAATCACTGCACTGGTTGAACGTTAGAGATCGCATTATTTTCAAAATGTTACTTCTTGTTTTCTATTGTGTCAGTGGTTCTGCTCCTCACTACAATGTCAGTTCAAATCAGTAAATATACTCCAGTCAGACCTTTACGATCTTCCAACTCTGGTTCCCTTGTTGTTCCGAAATCTGCAAAAACTTGGGGGGGAACGAGCTTTTGCTCATGCTGGTCCCACTCTATGGAATAATCTACCAATTGTTATCAGGAGTTGCAAATCTCCAGATTCATTCAAAAGCAGTCTAAAAACTCACCTGTTCAATGCTTCCTATTAATTCCTCACTCGTTATTCCTTTCTACTGTTACTGTAACCTTTCCAACACATGCGCCTTGAGCACTCTACTGAGTGGATTTGGCGCAATACAAATCATATGTATTATTATTATTATTATTATTAATAATCCATGTGTCGATTTTTATCGGTACCTATCTTACGAGTGACAGCATAACTATTTAGAGTTTTGTGTTCTAGGGTGTAGTAAAGTTCGACAATTTTTCAAAGGGGGTTTCCACAATGTTACATAGTGTCTTTAATGTGGATGTGTTGCAAAACAGTATCCAAAAAACGCGGGAAGTGGCTGTTTCCGTGTCACAGGCTTGTCACACGAGTATATAAGGATTATGCTTATTCAACCCAATCCAAAGATTAAGGTATGTTAATTTGAATGGAAGGCTGGCAAGAAGGAGTAGATTTTATGGAGTGTTAAAATGTTACACCTGATCAAATGGTACTTTCTGATAATTCTTGCTTAGATTTTCATTCCCGTGTTATTAATGTAATTAATGGACGGAATGTGTAGGAACCATATTAGGTACTCATGAATATGGCTTTGAAATCCGGTACAGAGGCTATGCTTGTACAATTTGAGGACAATTTGCCTGAGAAAATGGTGGACAGAACTATTATGGTGGAGATAATTGAATTAAGGAACACTTGCTTTATCACAAAGAGTTGGTTCCAATCTCCCTGATTAATCCCTGATTTTTAATATTTGTATGGATGCTTAAAACTTTCATTCCCATAGAGAACCGCATTGTGACATCACTCTGGTTCAGAAATGTGTGTTGAGACAATGGCGGGACCATGTGCAGGGCGTCACAGCTGGTTGTTTCTACCAATCTGCCAGCAATAGGAAAGCCGCACTTGTACTGAGTTATTGCTTGGCTATTGTCCCCACTTATTTTCCAAACCAGTTTCACTTCTGCTCTACAGCGGCGACCGAAAGTATCTTCACGTTTCGAACGCGTGCAAACGCGATGCTAGAAACGAATTCGTTTCCATAAAAGCAAGGCACGCATTTTCTACTCTGGCTTTGCGTTTCATCGCGTTTGAACATCCTTTTATGAAACGCGTTTCAGTGAACGTACTTTGGACGAGACGATACTTTCTGTCGCCACTGTATATAGAGCTTTCTTTCCTTGTGTGAAATAATTTGAACATTTCCCCCCAATATAATGCATACAAGCGCGAAGTCTTTATCCAGACCGTTCTTGCACAAGATTTCACATTCCATGTTTTGATAGGGACTTGTTGTTCTGTCTGCAAAGTGATGGATGAATATTACAGTTGCCCGGGGCGGCCCATAGATTCGGTCTTGATCTCTTTCTAAATTCTGTGATACCCCGGTAATCCTTCTACTCACCGAAAGCCTCCAAATGATGTCATTAATCTTAAGATACAGCCTGCTGTAAGGTAAGGAAAAGTCCAATCGTTGGATGAACTAAGAGAGATGAAAGGTGGATGGAAGCCTATCTACCATTGAGTACTAACGTAATCGAATAGCATTGGTTTAATTGCATATTATGCGTGCGTTTGTGTTTGGAGTTAATGATTGCGAATAAAAACTAGATGCGAACGAAATTGGAGAATGGATGAAGGAATAAGTTGATTAATAAGTGAAATAGACAATTGGAATTGATACAAGTCCGTTCAACAATAATTGATAAAGTTTAAATTGTATACACACACACACATACATACACGCACACGCACACACACACACACACACACACACACACACACACACACACACACACACACACACACACACACACACACACACACACACACAACACACTACACACACATCACACACACACACACACACACACACACACACACACACACACACACACACACACACACACACACACACACACACACACACACACACACACACATACACCAAGGACACGCACACACGAATGCGTATTTTTCGGAGTGCAGGTGTTGTTTTATCCTCTTGTACAAACTCATCGCTAAATTTGTACTGTCACTAAAATGAATTATGCACTCCTCTCCTCACTATCCACGAGATAAGATCATAATACTAGCTTTACCAGTCAATACCTTACTATGATCCTCCAAAGAAATCTAGATTTAAAAGTAGATTCCGTCCACTTTCTTCAGATTATCTCTACCAAACCGTAATGGTAGAAACACTCGGGCTACCACCGTAGTGCGTCTCGGTGGGCCGCTGCAAATTACATTATAATATCCATCTTGTCATCGCGTCACATTTCAAGTTTCTTAACCGGTTTCTTCATTTGCCGAAATACATTTACAAATATATCTTACAGACAGATGAGTAAATACGAGAGCATTCTTCTCATTTCTGGGGCTGCGGTTACCCGGAAGTGTGTTGACTTCTTTCGAGATGGGCCATTCGCCCGGTCGATACTTAAAGGGAAAGTCCACCCTTATTTTGTGACGTCACATGCGAGCAGCTCCCATATGTCATGTTATATGAATTACAGTAATTGCTATTTCTAATGGATCATGATAATTGCATGTGTGTGTTTTTTCATAGAAGCATGTATTAAATAATTGAATTCTGTATTGATTATGCATTGAATAAACAGGTCAAATTATTTTCGTTTTTCTGAGAAAATGGCACTTTATGGATTTTATATTTTATTTTGATTTGTATTATATATGCTTTTAATTATGTATCGCATGTTACTTTGTTTTTGCTGAGATGTGGAAATAAATTGGAATTTGAATTTGAATATGACAAATGGGGGAGCTGTTTGTATGCAATGTCACAAATACAAAACTTTAGAAATTCATAACTCTATCATTCTTTGGTGGAATTTCGCCAAATTTTCATTAATAGGTTTCTCTCATTTTTCTCCTTTTATTAAAACCAACTTGAAATCAGGGTGAACCTTGCCTTTAAAAGGAACGCGTACTGAATAGTGTCTTACCTGTCAGCGCCGGCGGCAGACAAGCATAACAGATGGTGATATGACCGCGGTATTAACGTGTAATTGGCGGTATGTCACAGCCTATTCTCAAAAATTGCAAATACGTATATATCGTAGATGATAAGGGTAATAGATTAGTGTAATATTCGCTACCATTTTGCCACTTATAGTGAAGAAACTTGCGACATAAAACGTGAAAGTCGATCGTTTATGGGGTGTCGTGTAGATTCCACGAAGTGAATCGAAGTTTTGTTGTTAAACAAGAGGGTACACGTACGTAATAGTGATGACGGTTAACCCTCTGAGCGCTAATTTTCCATCTTTGCAAAATCGTACATTCTAAAAACTGAAATGCTTTCTCAACATTTAAAAGGACCAAGGAGTGACCACACTTTCTCAATGTTGTATTTGACCTTTAACCAGCTGGATGTGACACTATAAATGTTGAATCCACCTGGATAAAAGGTTGTATATAATCTAGAAGGTGTTGTAAAGTGTGGTCACTACTCGGACATTTTAAATGTTAAAATAACATTTCCGCTTTTAGTGTGTACAATTACATTAAACAATCGTAATAATTGTTTTTCTCCTTTACCTTTGTACAGGAGACAGTAAAACTAGCTAGTGTGCTTAAGTAACATCCATAGAAAAATTAACATTTTCAATACCGCGATAGGAAAAGTAAAATTCAAAGAAAATTGGGAAGAATATTGTAATTATTATCCCGTTAGAATAAATTCAGCGTGTAAAGAGTTAAAAATACACATTCAGAAAAATAGGTTCAACTTTGCACCTTTAAAGGTGCAGACCAATGTCACACTGGGAGCACCTTTACGGGTGCAAATTTGCACCTTTCGGACATTAAAGATGCAAAGTTGCACCTTAAAAGGTGCACCCAGTATGAAAGGTGCACAGTTGCATCCGTAATTGTGCTCCCATTGTGACATGGCTAAAGGTGCAACGTTGAACCCATTTTTTCACCGCTTATAAACGGTAAAACATGTAAACACTCGGGAAGTGAATTCTCCGAAAATAATCCACGATAAAACAGTTTTATCTATATATTACATAATTATAAACGAGACCATTGGTTCGTTACATACGAATCCGTGGGCGGAATATTTTGTTTAATTTACTTACAATATATGTAAAGGAGACTTCAATAATCCCAATATTTCTAGGAACTGAGGTCGCAGCAAGAAAACATGTCGCGTATCTGAGCAACATCGTGCCAACATGTAGGCGTAGACAAATAAGGTGTTTGTGGTGACGAACTTGTAGCCTGAGACGAGTGGTTAGGTGGAAAAGGTTTTGCAATGAGGCTACAGAAAGACCGCCAAAGGCCAATGGTGACAAACATGCGATAACCCCAATAAAAAATGTAAAAGAAAACCCAAATCATTGGACGACTGATATATTTCTTGGTATGCCCTCTCAGATTTCATGTCATTTGTTTATCTTGATTGTCTTCGATGTGTGTTTTGGAAATGACTAGGCGATGAACAGTTGTAGAAGACATGCCTTCCCAACTTGTTGATGTATAACAATTAAAGAAGGCGACAGAGCGGGTATACCCGATAAAAACAGCACACCTGGTGATTTGCTGAAAATTGGCCTGCAAATAAATTTAAAATTTATCAAATAGTATTTTGTGCGTGGGTAAATGGTTAAATGCGCTGCTTGTTTTTCAACGATTTTCCTTGAACATTTGCGACAAATGATATTTCTTTTTGCGAATGAAAAAAAAAATCTCAGGGACCTGAAAATATGTTCTCAATTCTTGCACAGTATTGCTCCAAAGTATGCACTGTCTCGTTAAAATGCACGAATTTATTATTGAATGACCTATACATCTGGGTCATTAAAGCCAATACATTAATTTCGTCCAGTCTTTTGTATTGTGTTCATTATTTTATCCGCGTTTATTAATTCAATCGTCAATTTGATTATTTGACTGTAATGATTACTGGTAACTAACTAGTTGCATAAACCAACGGTTTATAGCGACAGATCCATGACATATAAGAACATCTATTTTTAGTCTGTAACAAGAGTAAACAAATATCTTTTTTTTCGTTCCTTTAGTCTTATCTATTCATTTTCAAACCCATGTAAAATGTATAATCTAAGCAGGAAATGTTACTTCATGTATTATTTCATTTGATTCCCGGCTCCAATGCAATCTCGTATCTTTATGCTGACCCTTAAAATGGATGTTCGTGGATAGTATACCATTTGTCGCTCCAGTAGTCCCAATCAACGTACATATCATACCCAGCAGTATATATAAACCCGCTACTCTCCTCCAATTTGCGCGCAGCTTTCATCACAACATCATTATACTTTCAAATGAATAATAAACATTTGAGCGGCCTAGAAACAAACTCAAAACAAAATATACCTCTATGAAATCGCATTGTTTTTGCCACAAGGCAATACAACAGTAAACCTAACATTGGCAAACACCGAGTTCAAGTAATGAAATGACAAAATTCTAGAAAAGGAAATTCTGTGTGGAGGGTTAGTATGCATGTAGATATTGACCTATTTAAACTAAGTGTATCGTCGGGAGAACATTTATATCGACAAACGTCAGTCACGCATACTTACCAACACACACACACACACACACACACACACACACACACACACACACACACACACACACACACACACACACTCACTCCCACACACTCACAGGCTCACACACACACATACACACTCATGACTGTACATACACACACATACACACATACATACATGTAATATACACTTCGCACGCGCGCGCGCACACACACACACATACAAACACACACACACACACACACACATATATATAAAAATACACTGAAAAAGTATACTACCGTGCAAATATTGGAGCTTATTTTCGTCACATGTAATAATTATCGCTGAAAACGGACGAACATCAAACTAAATACAAAAATAAGGACACACGGACGAAAATACTCCACCTCAATTTAAATGCATTAATATCAAGTTCAAGGAAAAGCAGCTGGGTTACTCAAATTATATTTTTATTTATTTATTTATGCAGAAACTAAATTAGTTAGTTGATCAGTTGTTGTTTTTTAATTCGATTTTACAATATAGAAATAAGTTATGCTTTAACAATATGGTATTGTGATAATGCAAACAGTGTGACTAATTATTTGTAAATTGTCTTGAAACTAAATCTCATCTTGTAACCTCGGGCTCATCATAGTTTCAACCAAAGACTCTCGTATAAGTACATATTTGTATACTATTTTGGACTATATGAATATAGCTTATCTGTCAGCTCACGTTACAAATGAATCAAGCGTAACTTTTCTTGCCATTAAAGCAGCGTGTCTCTTTTGCACGGCTAAACTTAATGTTGTGTAAATACACTAGTACATACAGTGCAGAAGGAAATGCCATCCAAGAACCTTCAGCAAAGTATTGGAACTAAAAACTCAGTTTTATTGGAATTGTAGAGATAATTAGAGTCTAAATTGAAATGTAGTCACATAGCGACAAACAAAAATCCTAGCATAGAACGTACACTTGACGACAATTGGTTGTTTTGCGCATTTGTCAAATTCCAGGTAATTAGTGATCTTCAAACTTCACAGACATGGCCTTTAAGAATAGCCTAAGGGGATGACTGGTGTGTTTGCTGTGCTGCGGGCGGGGTGCAAATGAAATATCCTACCTTTAAAAGTGAGATATTGTGGTCCTGTTTTATTCATCACGAGTAGTGTTATCTTCTGTAGATATGAAGTTATCAAGTTCGGAAACTAGGAATATTCCGCGTTTAGTGGGAATTTTTTGGTAAATAGCGCGGGCAATTGTTATTGTAATGATTTTTCGTTGATGCGATATCTAGTGGACAACAGGTTGCCCACGCAGAAACAACGACTGTATGACAGCACGGACTATTAACCCTCACAGTACCAATGCAACCAAATTCCATAGAATTTGCGTGTACTGTTCTGATTGTGGTACTAAGAGAGTAGACTTGTATGTTTATTAATGGTTTTCTAATTTGATAAAACTTGATTAAAGGCAAAATTTAACATTGTTCAAAGTTTCCAACAAATATGAGCTACCTAATCATTCATGCCATGTCTTTGATGGGATCTAAAAATGAACACCTGAAAAATATATTTCAAATGATTATTTAGTGCTTTTAAGAGTGAAAATCTATGAGTACCAGATTGTACCGTATCCAGTTTACCCATAGATTACATCACACATGACTTATTCCTCCACCCGATGAATACGTCAAGTGTGATATTTGTCCATACATTATCTTGCCAGTTGGAGTATTACTATCCAAAGTTTTGTATTCTGGGGTGCTTATTTTACAATTCAAGTAGTACTATGTTGCTCAGATATCAAAGTTTGACCTTTTTATTGAACCTCTACCATTTTTGTGTCTTTAAAAGCAAACTTGCAAACAGTGTCTTTCGTTCTTGGTCAGCATGTGAATAAATAACTGCAATTAACAGCAAGATGTACAACTATTATCCAAAGTATTTTAAATTAAAGTGTGTGCGATTAGTTGTTGTTCTTTTTAGTTACAAATCTTTAGAACAATAATTGATTATGAAAACGTGCTACCATTATTACTAGGATATATAAGATATGCACATCTTTTTATACTTTCTTTCTTATGTGTTCTTTTCTTTCTTTTTCCTACGTTTCATGTTTCTATTTTGTCTTTCTTTTCTCTTTTTTCGCTTTTCTATCTTGATCTACCCGTCTCTTTTTTCTTTCCTTTTTTCTTTCTGTCTTGTACTTTCCTTATCCTTCGTTTCTGTTTTGTTCTTTTTCTTTCTTTCTCTTTTACCTTCTGTACCTTTTCTGTCTTGCCCTTTCCTTCTCCTCCGTGTCCATCCTTTTTATATCGTTCTGTCTTGTCCTTTCTGTCTTTTTTCGTTGTCTTTCTTTTTTTCTGTCTTGTTCTTTCCCTTCCTTCGCTCTAAACGTTGTACCAATAACAGTGTATACATGTAAATCCAGATTGTCCATTACTTATTGTGAATGGAATCTTATTAATTGGACACGCATTCAATCTTCCATAAATTACTGGCATGTCACTAGATGATCGTTATTCACTTCGCAGACGCCGTATTATTGATGACAGGTTCATGACAAATAGAGTAACTTAGAGGGCACATTTCGAAAGTGATTCAATTTGAGTCAATTTATACTTATCAATGATTACAACATTGACATTTCATTGCCATTAATCTTTCATAGTCGGACGTTATGAGGGCGATGACTTCTTGTTTGTTGGTTTGGGACAAGATAAGAATCATATACAAGCATCGTGTCTGAATGAGACGTACATCCTGTGCTGCACTGCGTTATATTACAGTGGCAAACATATCGAGGTTCAAAAGGAAAATGAGAACGAAAATCTGAATGTACCAATAAATTTGAAAGACTTTTTAAATGTATACGCCTGATTTTTTAACCCCTTATGATAATATTCTTCTATTCTTTGACGAGGAAGGTGTTGTTGGAATTCAAGCTGCAAAATGAGCTTAACGCTTGAATTTAAGCAAGAAAAACATGTTTTTATCACTCAACATGAAAACTCTGAACAGAAAATAGCATAATACGATATAGGTGTAGCAAATTCCAATAGTCTTCTGCAGATCAGGCAGATTGCCACCTTTTGGAAATAACCAAATTTATCCCATTTATCTGTGTGCAGTTAGAATCAATGTTGGCAAGAGTATACCGTCGCTTTAATTACCTTAATTGTAACCCCACATTAACAGTATACGTGCCCCTGACTCGCCACAAATAAGCAGTTGCAAGGAATCAGAGGAGTTCAACGTTTCTACAGCACAATGACCAGCCCCCTTTGAAAAAAAATCTTGGGCTCTCTTGGTAATGCTAAGGTTTCAGTATCTCTAAATATCATTTGAGTACGTCCATTTTGCTGCCAAAGACATTGAATGTGATGATTTTAACATAAAGGGTACCTTGGGAATTCCTTCCGACATTAGCGGGTAGGTGACTATTATTATTGCCACTTGAAGACAGCCCCTGCCACCCTTTCTACTAACTGACCGGGAGTGACTGCTGCCCTCCAACCGATTTTCCATTGACACTAAAAATTCCAGCGGCTTCTGCTACCAGTTTATGGTGATGGTGTCTATGCGTTTAACCGCCCAGCATTCATTTCGGTGGTAATAATTGCTACATATTGGCGCTGCTTGACGCCGGAAAATGATTAATAAGTACGTCCCACCCATAAACGATTTATTAACTTATTAACGACGTCACGACAGCCCCGCTGTGTTTTAGAATATGTGGAGCGTCAAGAAGACTATAGGATGAGATTGTCGAGATAGGAAGTCGGTGTTCAGTTTCGTCTCGTAAAGGGTAACGGCAAGATTGGCGGTATCCTCAATTTAGGACGCAATGCTTCCAGAATCCGGTATACTGTTAAAAATTTCTGCTGTAAAAATTCCGTAGTCATACATTTCCTTGTTGTTTTATATTACTATCAGAAAATGCTGTAATGGTGAAATTTGTTGTGTAGCTTTTTATGGAAACCATTTCTATCAGGGCCGGAGATATATTCAATGAAGGTAAATTACTACCTCAAGTAAGCAAATTGAGAACAAATCATGTCAGTCTGAACACATTCTAGCCAGTATATATTGGTATATGGTCGAACTCATTAGTTCTCGAGGCCTTTTCTTTTTACTTCTCCATCTAATGTCATGGCTAGTTCAAGAGTACGATTTTACAACTTAGCGCAATAACTTGAACCTTATATTCATATTCACAAACTACAACACAGACTACTTTATGTTACTTCCACCGTTGCGACAATTACTATTACTGCTGCAACCACTATACTTCTATTATTACTACTACTGCTTCTCCTCCTCCTCCTCCTACTACTGCTACTACTACTACTATACTACTACTACTTCTACTACTACTACTACTACTACTACTACTACTACTACTACTACTACTACCACTACTACTACTACTACTACTACTACTACTACTATTACTACTACTACTACTACTACTACTATTACTGCTTCTACTACTACTACTGCTGCTTCTGCTGCTGCTATTACTACTACTGCTGCTGCTGCTGTTGCTACTACTACTACTTCTACTACTACTACTACTACTACCACTACTACTACTACTATTACTATCACTACTTTTACCACTTCTACTACCACTACTATTATACTAAACTACTGCTGCTACTACAGCTGCTGCTATTACTACTACTTCTACTGCTGCTGATGCTGCTACTACTGTTACTGCTGCTGCTAACGCTTTACTAGTATAGTTTATATCACGTTTGTAATAACGTCACAAAAGAAACAGAACAATCGTCATATAAGCTACTAGCTCCACAAATAAGATGAAATATGAGATGTTTGAACAAATGATTAAGTGCCCGTCTTCATATATAATAACATTAGCACAATTCTGGCATTTTGTAGAACAAATATTGACCTACATGCAATGTATTCGAGGTATATATGCCGTTACTCTAGCTTTGCTTTTGCCTCTTCCGCATTGCCTTTCGCTCTTCCTGTGTCTCTCCCTCTCTCTTTCATTTTCTTCTTGTCTCTCACCCTCCTCCGCCACATCAAGCTTAAGTCAACGGTGATTGTCTAAGGACAAGTGTTGATTGTTTGATTACAGCCCCGGCATTTTCTAATCAAATAAAATCCAAATCCCTCGCGAGATCCCACACTAAACCCCGCTCTTCACACTCCTTAAAGTACAGCAGCTTAATCTTTCAACTTCAACTTCACTCTGGGTCCCCAACTCCCCGATGCACTTTCAAATGTGATCCACCGTAGATATTGATATATTAGTGGCGGCGCCACAGGGGGGCAGGGGGTCGTCACCCCTCCCTATTTTTTCAAAGCAATTGAAGAATAACGGAAATTTTACCCTTTTTTCGAAAATTTCGCCCTCCCCCTATTGTTGTTCATTTAGATGGTAAAACTTTTTTTGGAGGGCAAAAATTGTTTTTGTTGTCGTCGGCCCCCTGCCTCCCGCTTGTTGGATGATGTTTGGCTTGTAATTTGTCAGTTAAAAAAAAATTGGCGGGCCAAAAATGGTTTGGGTCGAAGTCGGGCCCCTGCCTGTCGGAGGATGTTTGGCTTGTAATTTGGCAGGCAAAAAACAAATTAGGTGCCCCCTCCCCCCCCCCAAAAAAAATAAATAAAAAATGGCGGGCAAAAATGGTTTTGGTCATCGTCAGCCCCCTGTCCCCTGCTTGTCGGATGATATTTGGCTTGTAATTTGGTAGGTAAAACATTTCTTTGGCGAGTAAAATTTTCCCGACAGATTTTTCGCCCCTCCTAATATTTTACCCTGGCGCCGCCCCATATATTAGAACTCGAAAGAACATTGCTAGGCGGTGATTTTTTTTCTCGCGTGCACGAGGGCGGTGGAGCGTACATCTCTTGCTCGGTGCATTAAATGATGAAGTCGGGTAGGTAAGGGTGTGAACGACTTTGTAATAGGAGATGCTCCACTGATGATGGCCCGACCCGGTCCCCGAACACATCGGCTAACATTATCTTTACTCTCCCCCAACACATGCACCATTAAATCGTTTAAACAGTAATATGTACAGCTGTTTAGTAAATATTGTGGTTCTGTCAGCAAAGTTTCTTTGCGCGTTTTTTTTTCAAACTAAAGGCCTACTTTGAATTACCTCATACGTTAACTGTGTATTGATGTCAAACAAGTAACAAAAAGGTAGGCGTATAGATGAATGTAAGTTGTTAAATTACTCGCAAAAACCAGTTTATTAACATGGCAGTTCATCAGCGAAACTTATACACATTTTTGTTGTTGTTTTCATTCATTTATTCCATTATGTATTGACTTTATTGATTGATTGATTGATTGACTGATTGATTTATGTATTTATGTGTTATTACTATTTATTTATTTATTTATTTATTTATTTATTCATTTATTTATTTGTTTGTTTATTTATTTATGTGTTATTACTATCTATTTATTTATTTATTTATTTATTTACTAATTTATTTATGTATTTATGTATTCATTATTAATTTACTAATTTATTAATTAATCTATTTATTTATTTATTTACTAATTTATTTATGTATTTATATATTCATTATTAATTTACTAATTTATTAATTAATCTATTTATTTATTTATTTATTTATTTATTTGTTTATTCATTTATTCATTTTTATTTTTTATTTTTTTTTATTCATCTCTTTATTTATTTTTGTGGCAATTCAGCAAAAGAAAACACTGTTTTCTGCAATGGCTGAAATACGCATGCATACATGTATTTTATGTTTAAAACGACGTCTCATGGGAATTAAAAATACTAAGGTGTTTTTACCAATGTTTTCTGCAGTCTTTATAATCCATAGGGACTCGCCCGCATAGCAGGGAATGTGTTACTCTATTTTATTTTATGCTTGATGTGCTTTATATTGAGATACTGAATAATCGCAGACATTTCAGGAAGTCTACTGATACCTTGACTTATTCCGTCAACCGGAGCAGAAGCGTGTTTCGTAACTCTCAAAAGCCCTTGCGTGTGTGTCTGTGTTAGTGTGTGTTGGTGTGTGATAGTGTGTGTGTGTGTGTGTCTGTCTGTCTGTTTGTGTGTGTGTGTGTGTGTGTGTGTGTGTGTGTGTGTGTGTGTGTGTGTGTGTGTGTGTGTGTGTGTGTGTGTGTGTGTGTGTGTGTGTGTGTGTGTGTGTGTGTGTGTGTGTGTGTGTGTGTGTGTGTGTGTGTGTGTGTGTGTGTGTGTGTGTGTGTGTGTATGTTTGCATAATCATCAAAATCCCGTATTCTGTTGTCATACAGAGGCAGAAAAATAGGAAATTGAGGTAAAAACATGGAAAAATAATGTCATTAATATCATTTCATATTTCGTAATTGTACGTGGGTTTTTATGTCAGTGTACGGAATAATCGACAATTTTCGGATAGGAAGTACAACAATGATGCATAACTTGTATTACATTTTGAAAAGAATATACATGGGCCTATTTGCTCCTCACTACTTAGGTTTATTCTATAAGGGAGTTTTTATAAAATCTGAGATTGTCAACGGAGCAGTTCGTCGGAGTAAGCCTCTGGTCACCCAAGAAAATACTGCAAAATGTACGGCGTACAGGAACGTAAACCCCTGAGATAGTAAACACTTTCACACTAAGTAATACGGTTGGGATCTTCGTCAAATCTTCACGATGGAGTCCGGTTATTACAAACGAATTAAAACTGTCTCGATTTAATACTCACGACGGTAGTCTGGGGGAAATGCCCATATGCCTACAAGGTTAAACTAGATTCC
>JZLH01S0134589.1:21361-37537 GCA_001188425.1 Eucidaris tribuloides
TATTTTATGGAGAAATTGAACATTAATTGAACATTTTATCAAACGTGTTATCGAAATTTGTACAAAATTGATTGATTATTTCATTAAGGAACTATTCGCATCCTTGCGTAATAGATTTTCTTGTTATTGACTTTCTCGCCGCGGTTAACGTTTCAACAGGATATTTCAATAAACAAAACCCAATGTAAACGACGCATTGATGAAAACAGAAATGTTATTCTATTTGTGTAAAGTAATACAGAAAATACGCGCACACCATCTGAGAGAAAACACACACTCACCACACACACACACACACACACACACACACACACACACACACACACACATCTCTTGCATGTCTTAACGATATAGAGGGATTGCAGTATAAGTTGTCTTGAAACATTCTTGTTACTTTTATTTCATCTGTCAGAAGATGACGTCCTGGTAAGCTGGTAGACAACAACGGTGTTCAAAATTACATTCTTAATACAAATCTCCAAATAAATCACTTTTAAACAAAAGTTTTACACAGATATGCGATACCAGACTTACTTGTATATTTTTGATACACTTGTGACTGCCATAAGATATCTCAACAAAGGGAAACCCTGGGGGAAGATTGTGCGTCTCTAACTAGTACTCCAATTCATCATTAATTCATCAGTGACTATGTTGCAATTACACAGTGCTATATATTCAATGACAAATGTTGTCCAAACCAATGCATATGAGAGTGTCATTTTCAAGGGTTATTTAATAATTACACTCTTACAATAATGTTTGTGTTATGTTCGCAATTCTATAACTATAGTGTGAATAGGATATAATGTACATATAGGATATACATGTACGTATCGCGTGTGGCTCAATACTGTAGCACTACATGTACATGTCCATAAATTGATTCTTCAAGTCACCACGCGTGTACGCAAGCAAGCTATTATAATACCAATTCCCATCAACAGAGTAGCATTTTGGAAATGGGGCTTATTTTAAAATAGCCCTGCCATCCACTGAAAAAAATAAAAGAAAAGTGCATTATCTCGGTCGCTGTAGTATTACAAGCAGGCGCCGGCTTAAATCGTCCATCGTAAGAGGATACTTGAGGCGGCAAAACAAGCAATTTCAGTTGTAGTATTGCGATGTTTTCATATTTATTTGTGTGGGAATTGGATATAGGATTGGATTTTCTGATGGAAAAAGATGAGTTTTGAAGGTTGTGGTTGCGTTGTTGTGCTGTGTGATTGATGTCTATTTTAAGTTTTATTATTTTCACTACGAAAGAAACAATAGAAATAAATCGCTGTTATATGACGCACCCTTGTATAGATAGATTGATATTTTCAAATAAAATTTGAAAATTAATCAATGAAATGAAAAACAACAAACCAATATTTCTTTGCTTTTATCTTCGTTAAAACGCATGAAGGTTTTAGAAGAAAGAAGAAAGAAATACTGCAATTACTAACGAACTGCAGTGAGTTAGGTGATAGTGTGATATAGGGCATACTTAGCATACTTAGTAATTTATTTTTCTTTTTGTCCAGAATCTTAAAGGAGGGATTTTTCTTTCAAAAAAAAAAGGATATCTTCAATGCTAGAATGTAACTCCAATTAATAAAAAAACAACTTAGTTTAACAATATCACCTATAAATTGTGTTTAATTGCAATATATTGTAGTATGTTTTTCTTCTTTCTTGTAAAGCCTTCATGCGTTGTAACGAACAAAAAAGGAAGAGACATTGGTTTGTCGATTTTCATCTCATTAATTTTCAAATGCTACTTGTATTCCATAGAATGGATAACAATTATATGCCAAATACGAGTTACTAAATTACTCGAATGCAGGACACCGAGAAAATTCCTTAACGATTGGCAAATATGTCAACTCACTCACCGATAAGTACACTTTAACACTCTTTGAATCTGTAACGACGTATGTTTCTAGGTTGGATAATCCTTCTACTAAAATATTGATACGGAAACAAAGGTATTACCCCCGGCTTTTAAGGCACTACAGAAACCGTTATCTCTTTACTGATTTCACATTACATGATGGGAAAAAAATGTACACCCTCAGGCCAGCAAACATTTTGCAGAATTGCTTTCAATGTGACGCCTCTCTTAACAATCTACTGTGAGGCTAAAGTATTGAGACGCAGATTATGATGTTTGAAGGGAATAGTTACCAATGACGTGATAAAACCTGGAAGGTACGTCTTAAAGCGGAAAGTGGTGGTTAAACTTACACTGCGCTATTATCGTTAAAAATGGTTCGCAAAGATAGACGGGGTAGAGACTGTTTGATTCTTAAAATTTTCTCTTACAGGACTTCCGGCGAATGTCGAACTACCTAATCTTCCAATGTGAGCATTTTCATCATTTACTGAATAGTAATGACAAAAACCAGACAAATAAGGGAGCCCACCCCTTCCAGTGGTATAGGAGTAATAGAAATCAAAATATGACGTAAGTGAAGGGAGTGGTGATGTGATAACTGAAAAGGACCTAGACATGAGGTGGGAAACTTCTTTACAAAAGGAACAAAATAAGAAAACATGAACGAAAAAAAGAGAGTAAAACAAAATGAAGAAAAGGGAAAGGAAAGAGGAGGTGGAGAAATGAGAGTGGAGAAGAAGAAAATGAAGAAGAAGAAGAAGAAGAGAAGAAGAAGAAGAAGAAGAAGAAGAGAAGAAGAAGAAGAAGAAGAAGAAGAAGAAGAGAAGAAGAAGACTTTTGCCTTTTCACAGTAAAACTTTATTAAATCAATTTTTGCAATAATACATATTTCAATCAAATTGATACAAATGAATGAGAAATCATGAATGAAATACATCAATCACGAAATACAACACAAAGTGTTGCATAAATACAAAAAATTACGTTGTAAACAAACAACAAAAAAATTACTAGCAAAAAAAACAAAGCCACACTTGGGCAATGCTTACAGAAAGGAGAAGGAGAAGAAAAAGAAGAAAGGAGGAAGAAGAAGAAGAAAAAGAAGAAGAAGAAGAAGACCGACATTCACGATGATTTACTTTATACAACCAAGATGGCTTTATCGGTGAAGCATTTATAACCTTTACAGATGAATCAATAAATATGACATTACTTCGAAGTTATGATAACTATGAAGTTATTTTATAAATAGGAGAGAAGGTCAGAAGTGTCACTGCCAGTGTCATCGTTTCACACCCGTATCATTATTGTGCTTTTCACACCTCTTGTTGTCTTATCTTTACTCGAAGCCTTCCCTGGAGCATAATTGAATCCATTTCCTTACAACCTCGTCAACGACCTCCCTATATAAACATCATTTTCCACTTGTACGTTATTACATGAATTCTGTTGTATGACCCTGGGCAAGACCGATCTATCGCTGGAACACTGTAATTGAGTGATGAGTCGTTCTTCCCTTAAAAAATCGGTGCAATCACTACTCTGAAGACTGATTTGTGGCATTTTGCGTGAACTTCTAAATGTCCGACAGTATCACCCCTATGGTGTGGTGTTCACAAAACCTATATAGTGGATCTACTTTCAAGTGGATAGAAGCGCTCGACATCAAATCTAACCGAAAGCCCCCTATGTCTACAAATGAGATCGAGCAATATTTCAACTCCTTCTCTTTGCAATTTCCTCTTTTATTCATGGCGTGTCGAATGTACTACCTAGCTTTTTTTCTTTTGTTATTTAAAGCTTGAATGTCGTCTGCCGGCAGTCTCTATCTTATCAAACATTGATCCTAGACATTTGGCGCCATTTGTAATCTTGTGCAGACGGTACACGAAGAGTGAGAGCCCTGACAGGGTTAGGCGTTGATTTGTTTCCGTTTAAACGTGTTACACTGTAGATCAAATGATCCCGAAGTTACGATATGAACAGATGTACTGTATAGGTGACACGCATAGAAGTAACTATACGTATTTATAGTATGGCTGTGTGTCTATGTATGTGTGTGTGTGTGTGTGTGTGTGTGTGTGTGTGTGTGTGTGTGTGTGTGTGTGTGTGTGTGTGTGTGTGTGTGTGTGTGTGTGTGTGTGTGGCGCGTGTGTGCGTGTGTGTCTGTGTATGTGTGTATGTGTGTGGGTGTGTGGATGTTGTATGAGTGTGTGTTTGTGTGTGACTTTGGCGTTCTATAACTTTTTGGTTCACTTTTCTGCAGATCAATAAAATAAATGGTATGTTTTATCATAAACAAACTGAAAATGATATTGACGTCCAGTTTTAACCATGTTGTTTTTAATACGGCATACTTTATAAACTTTTAATATTTAATTTGTACATACATAATCACAGTCGGTATAAATAAACATGTGGAATTATTTCGTGTGCGTGTGTGCGTGTGTGTCTGTGTATGTGTGTATGTGTGTGTGGGTGTGTGTGTGTGTGTGTGTGTGTGTGTGTGTGTGTGTGTGTGTGTGTGTGTGTGTGTGTGTGTGTGTGTGTGTGTGTGTGTGTGTGTGTGTGTGTGTGTGTGTGTGTGTGTGTGTGTGTGTGTGTGTGTGTGTGTGTGTTTGTGTGTGTGTGCGCGTGTGTGCGATATGTAAGTTGTGTGTGTGTGTTTGTGTGTGGGTGTGTGGATGTTGTATGAGTGTGTGTTTGTGTGTGACTTTGGCGTTCTATAACCTTTTGGTTCACTTTTCTGCAGATCAATAAAATAAATGGTACGTTTTATCATAAACACACTGAAAATGATATTGACGTCCAGTTTTAACCATGTTGTTTTTAATACGGCATACTTTATAAACTTTTAACATTTAATTTGTACATACATAATCACAGTCGGTGTAAATAAACATGTGGAATTATTTCGTGAACTGACGATTGTTTTAACCCGATCTATATGTGAAAGTGTATAAGTTGCAAAAACAAACGATTTTTTTTTTTTTTTTTTACAATTTCAGACTGCTTGGCTTACAGTAGTATTTTTTACGGTTGGCTACTGTGCTCCATGTGCGTATAGAATCAATTATTGTGGAGCAAAATATCCAATTGCACGTTATTTTTCTTGGATAGTATCATCGCATATGCGTATTATGCTTTAATTTCATTTTTAATTCACATTAAATTATAAATTATGATACATGAAATTGAGCAACTGATGTTTATGTTATGCAGGGCCCGCCGGAAGAACAGTCTATTTGACTGAAGTGGCTACCCTGGGTAAATAAAAAAAATATTATTATTATCATGAATTCGCGCATTGACAAGTTCCCAAATTTGAACAGACCAATAAGCATGATAAGGGATATACTAATCCCTCTTAATCCTATTACTTAATACAATACCCTTCTCATATACCATTTACACCATCTATGCATAAAAGAAGCGTGTCTATTGTGCAAAAACTACAATTTGCATAAGAAACCTTAATTGAACCCGAAGTTTATTTTTGAAATATGGTAAATAAAGAGTTTATGTGACAAACTGACATTGACACAATGTAAGCATTCAGCATATTTGGTGTGGAAATGAACTCAGTGAAAAGTTTGCGAAATAATGCAAACAATGACATGCGAAAACGAGAGAAAAAAGTTGATGATGTCTTACTGATAATAGAGCTCCTGGGAGAGAGAAAACAAGGGTGTAATTTGACAAGAACTAAGTCCCAAAACACTATGAGGGGAAAATGATTTCAATTCCCTTTGAGAATTCAAATAAATCTTAAGTCAGGTTTACTTCATGTAAATTGCTATAACAAATGGTAGTTAACTGAAATTGAAAATGGTAATCACAAAGTCACTCTATCACCAGTTTTTCAATAGTCTTCATGATGACACGTTGGAGACTGGTTTCATATTCATAGAAACGGTTGTATATGAGCAAGTACCTCTAATAAAATGTCCAAGAACATTACCAACGCGTTGTAGTTCATCCGTTTAATGTAAACCATCCTTTTCGCGCCATTAATTTTGTCTCGGAGGATACCCCTACTCGGTGTCTATTTACACTTCGTTTACAGGGAAACTCATCGTCTGTACTGATTTCATAAATGATTTCGAATATGCAATAAATTTATACATATCGTCGCTTGTCCGGCAGAAGGGTCCTAGAATATGTTCCCAGCAGAAGGGCCTTGATAGTAAATTTTCTCTAATTTGAGAAATATTGCCTTATTTGATATTAGCACTTAACAGACTGACAGAAGGATCCTAAAATAGCATACTACTTTGATTTCATATGAAAAGAGGCAATAGTTTTTTAGTAAGAGAAAATTCAGCGTTAAGGCCCTTCTGCCGGGAGCATATACTAGGGCCCTTCTGGCGGACAAATGAAGATATTTCCTATCCCGCTACCTAAAGTAATTCGTAACTTGAGCTTACTATATTTATGCATTCTTTATACATTATGCATTACAATTTAAACTTGATTGTGAAATCCGAGGGGGTAATATATTTCTTGGTAAGCATTCCCCTAATGTCGAGATTAATTGTATGATGATATCTCATCCGTATATAAATGTATTTTTGGATTCGTTGAGTGAAAGGCAGAGAGAAAAAAAAAGAAGAAGAAATTATGTTGTATTCAAGAAAATGAGTTAAGTGATCTGATATTTTTGAAGGGCATCATTGCTGTTCAAGTCAGGGGCGGCGCTAGGGTAAAATCTTAGAAGGGCGAAAGAAATCCGTTTGCGGCCTAAAATAAAAATCTCACAGCCAAATTCGTTGCCAAATCAGCAACCGAAAAGTCACTCAGTTGGATTTTCGCGGCCTGAAACATTTTTTTCACGGCCAAAGTCGCGGTCAGCAGAAAATTTTCGCGGCCACATCAGCAGCCGGACAGTCGCTCAGTTGGGGAAGGGGGGGGGTGTGGAAGGAAAATTTCGCGTCCAAATTTTTTTCAAGGCCAAATTCGCGGCCGACAGAAAATTTCGCGGCCAAATCACCGTGATTTTTAAAAATAGGGGGCGGCCGCCCCTCCCCCCTTTGTGGGCCACCCCTGGTTGCAGTCACCCCTCTCCCTCGCTCTATCCGCTCTCATGATGGACTTAGGCTTTCAGACAGTTGATAAAGATTGATTGAATGAGTACGTCGTTTCGACATTGATCCCTTGCAATTGTCCCCCGAGTGTTACGGCCAGCAAATAATCGGATATCCGGAGATTGCGTGCGGAGAGGAAACTGGCCTTGCATAATCCGAAACTCGTCGTTGTTTCTTGACGAAAGCTTGCTCCTAATCCCGTTGGTATTTGACTGACCGTTGTGACAAAAATAGTATTTTCGTTGTTGCAAAGTCGCAATACCTTTCATACGTATCTTGTATTCACTATTTCCGAACGTATAGTCACTGGATAGATAGTGAGATTTATTCAAAATTCGTTTGAAATGCAGTCTTTAAAGTCTAAACTTTTTTTAATGTTAACCTGTTATTCTACTGTGTTTAAAATGTTTATTTAAACTACATTTATTTAAAGAACATTAATTTAAATGAAATGCAGTCTTTAAAGTCTAAACTAATCTCTGGAATGTTAATTTTTATTCTACTGTGTTGAAAATATTTATTGCAGGAACATTTATTTAAAGAACATTTATTAAAAGAACATTTTTTCCACCATGCAAGTAATGATTATTTCTTATTAATTATTCTAAATTGGAACATTTCAGAGCATGCGATTTTCTTAGTAATTGAAATAATCAATTAATACGTCTATCTTAAATACCCAAGAGGGGGAAACTTACCTTTTACAATGATGGAGAAATAAAAGCAGTCTTAGAGACTAAGGACCTATCAGTCATACTCGGAGAAAAAATAAATACTTGATTTGATCTACATTACGACATCATATTCCACCTTTAAGACTATATCAGAAAAAAACATTATATTCATCGTAGGGTGTTAAATTTAACACCAAGGGTGTTGCACAGTATGAATTCCGGAAAAGTGTTGATTTTTCAACACCCTTGGTGTTAAAGCCAATGCTTTTGGTGTTTGATATAATTCGTTTGGTGTTAAAATAACACCAGTGGTATTAAAATTTTAACCACGTCTAGTATGTATATTGTGCGAGACCAAGAGTGTTAAATTAACCACCCATATTTTGGAGTGAACTTTCTGCCGAGTCATTGATCTACGGTAAACACCACTTACACAATGAAACATTATCGAGCGATATGATTTCGTAAATTCAGGCTCCAAACAGACTACTACTACTGAATAAACACTTTTGGTAGAAGGTTATGATGTCACTACTTATTGTAACCTTTTAGAAGTAATGATGAAGCACTTGTTCTTTCAATTACGATTAATTCATAATGTAATATAAATTATCAAGTAAATGTCATGGGAGCAATTATTACCTCGTAATATGGGAAATGCTAGGTCACTTTCATAGTGAAATATTAGATAAACGTCATACACCGGATATGAAATTTTAATTGTATAAATCTATCAGTTTTACCAGTAAATGTCACTGCAATTTGTATTAATTTGGATTCCTTGAGAGGGTCTGATCAATAATAGGCCGAAGGCTTGTTATTGAGCAGCTTTTTGCAATAACGCGGCATTCAAACACTTATAAGCGTGTACCAACCAACTTCTCAACTTATTAAAAGTGTTATTTTGAGCGGTGTTTAAAGAATTAAAATCATAGGTCTTTGATCCACATTTAGACAAGTTCGCTTCCAAGAGTGGATAGCTCTTTTCTAATGCATATACATCACCTTGTCTTATAACCTTGAAACTTAACGTGTGACAAAAACAAAATATTGAAGACCAGCTGTTTTTAACAATTATTTGTCTCCCATATTTTTTCTAAATTCAAATTAAGATATTGTTTATTTCAAGTTTTCATGGTTCTTTTAATCTTATTACAAGGCTAATGTTATCCCATATATTAACTATGATCTTTGAAATAAAAACTCAGGTTCAATCACCTCACTTAAACTCAAGGTAATATTGGATATTGAACATTAAACATAACCAAATATTCTCGTAAATTCTACGTGAATTATGAATTTCAGTGTCAAATTAATACCGCCCCAAAGATCCCACACAAAAGCATTGAACTGTTTATAGTTTGTGTTGTATTTTCGCCAACAACTTGGAAATGTGCTTTACAAAATGTTTTGCAAATTTATGAATTAGAAATACCGTCCTTTTCGAGATTATTCGAAATATATACCTTCCATTTCAAAATTTAAAATTAAATTTTACTACTGCAATCGTTCTTATTCAATTTTTTCAATGGTTATTAGCAATAATGGCGGTAATTTCAACTAAATGATTTGAATTTAAAATTAAATTTAGAATTAACTGATTTGAAACTAATTTGAAGTTCCGTGTATTTTACAGCTTCACAATTTCAAAATTGTGTTCACATTCAATTTGTCGTTCCGTTATTCCCGTAACATTTATTTATTTTCAACAATATTGACACACAATGTACACTGCGTCAACAGGGCATGTACACCATTATCGATCACACAATCGCCATTGATGCGATAAACAATGATGTTTCAGCATCGATTCAATACAAGGCACTTTACCGGAAGCATGTAAACTGTTATTCTAATCCGCACTTTCCCTCACACTCTTCACAAAACAATGGTCGAAAGAAGAAACCCAACCCGTCGATCACGTAGGGGCTAAGTCGGTAAGTGAGTACCAATAATGTAATTAGCGCTTTCAAAGGATACGCCTGCCAATAAAGACATGCCCCTTATTCGATTTTAACGCCGTAATAGAATGGCAAATTGCCGTTTTGTAATGGTGACAGAGCAGTGATCGATACAGGTGATACCAGGAAAATGTCCTGAACTAAACAACAGTTGACACTTGACGAAATTCCGTAAAAGGAAGGTCTGTCACGCAGGCATTAGCTCAGTCCTTTTGAAAACTTTGATGAGACTATAAAGATCTGTCGAAGGTATCTTTTCGAAACCTTAAAAGAGATTAACACTTAAAGTTGTCGCAAGATGCATTTGTAACAATAGATGTACCCGTGGTTTCCTAACTGTGCTTGAAATAGATCAAGCTCATATGTGTGGAACATAATCAGCTACTATGCGCATTATCTGTCGTTGTTGGCAGTGTACAAACGACAAAATGTGAATAATACAATACTAGAACACTTTATTTAAAAACTTTTTCCCGAGGCAAACAAAAGAGAAATAACACCATAGATATAATTATGTTGTTACTGTTTTTTTAATTCCTTTTTGTAGATTTGTTGCTACCATTTGTTTCAGAGTGGAATTAAAGACACAGGTGTGAGGGTCAAATTGTTTGTTGCAGCAAACATGCACCTTCGCACCCACAGAAATCCTACATTCAGGGGAGAAATACAAACAAAAATTCTCTTTTTCTCAAACAATATCTTTTGGACAAAACAAAGCGATGTTCAATCTCGTTTCAAGGAGTATTCTCACGCAACATCCAACATACAAGCATGGCCATGGTTAGATATTTTGAAAGTTGTATGGGCAGGGTTCCAATCAATCGTAAAACGAGAATACCGAGTCGACCTTAAAATATGAATGATTTTGACCTTTTCTTAAACGAATATAGCTTTCATCTTAAGGTTGAAACTCTATTAAAAAATTCTGTCTGTCATTTCATGGTAACGTCATTGTCTTGTTTGATATGAAGGACAAAGTAAGATAGCTAATTTCAGCCCAATTTCATTTCACTGTCAAACTTGGGAGTAGTTTTGAGGAAAACGAGAATCCGAACGCTTGAGCCAGAAATGTCAGTGAGAATAATTCTAACCACAATCATTTAATTGTCTTTCCTGTATGAAATATTCTATCTGAATGTGAATATGTCGATGTATGAAAGAATCACCGAATCCTATTTGAACGGGATTGGGGGAGGAGGTTTTGTGGAGGAGTTGATGTCAGAAGTATTATTCATTAAAAATTATTATAAAAGAATAGAAATGCAAACAAAATGCAAAACAAATATTTGTTCGTACCGGTATAACTTTCTTAAAATGGTGTGCTTACATTTAGTTTATAGGCAAGGATTATACTATAATAAAGTATGTATGCATTACGTATATGTATTTGTGTGTGTGATTGTGTGCAGGGGCGTCGTTCCATGTTTTGGATGGGGGGGGGGTAAAAGTGAAAAAAAAATCCAAAATTTTCGGCGCGTTCCGCGCGCCAAATTGTAATGCAAAATTATTGACAATTTTGTATGTTTAATAGTATTTTTATGCTTTGTTTAATGGTTTTATAGTGCTTTCCAATGATTGTGTGCGTGTGTTTGTGTGTCTGTGTGTGTTATTTTGATTGTGTGTGTCTGTGTGTGATTGTGATTGTATGTATGTGTGTGTCTGTCTGTGTGTCTGTGTGTCTGTGTGTCTTTGTCTGTGTGTGTGTGTGTGTGTGTGTGTTTAGTGTGTAAGCCTTGTATCTAGAGTAGCAATGCCATGAATAAAAATGTTTATGAATGATGAGATAAACCAATATTAAACTAATGAAATAATGGATGATATCCCATTAGGACGCTCTATTGTCTTTGTTTCAATAAAATTATAATAAAAATAAAACTTCTTCACAGAACATAACCCCGCGGGTGGACATATTTTCCTTGACCAAGTGAGACATTCGGAATACTAATAACCCAGCAACTCCTTCCCAAACACTCAATTATCGATTATAATAAAGGAAAATATCAATAAAAGCGCATGCTCTAGAATGCAATCATGATGATAGTACGTGCTATTGAATAATGTGCAAAACATCGATTCAGATATCCTCCGCAACCGTATAACCGGTTAACATGCTAAACGCGACAATAATATCCGCATTTTGTCCTAGGAGTATATCAACTATCACATGACTCGTTTAAATTGATTTTTGTTTGGCGAATGTGTGCATTATCTGGCAGCTGTCATCAGATTTAGGGAGAAACCGCTTTACTCAACGGTATCAATCCGCATAAATATTTATGATCTTGATACCCCTCGGAGGAATATCGGATTCCCCGGCCCGTGTAGACACACATTGCCATGGGTTACGTAGATGTATGTAAAGGGTCATTTTTTTGTCCTGCAATATTCACCCGAAAACACGTCTACTGGCATCGATTTGTGTAAATTTGCCGCAAGATGACGGCTCAATTTCATGACAAGTGAAGTATGCATACTGGGAGCATTTACAAAGGGACCATTTTGTGTGATCCTCACTGCATTATCGTCACGCATTTAGAGGTTGTTGTTTTCGATTTCACCCCGCTGTTTTTCTTATTCATTAGACGCCCAAATATGTGACAAACACCTTAACATGCAATTATAATTGAATAAGAAAAATCTTGTCAATATCTAGTCAGCGGTTGGTGAAGTGTGGACCATGAACGGTTGGAAGAAACATGCACAGACAAACAAACATACTGACACGCAGAAATACATACACATCTGCACGAACGCACACACACACGCACGCAAGTTCTAATATTCGGATGGAAGGTTTTCGCCTAAAATAAGAAAAACATTCACCCAACATGTTGACCTAGTGTACAGCAGTATAAAAAAGTATATATTATGACACAATGAATTTTTTCGAGTAAGTGTCATAATAGTTACAGTCTTCCAAGTTCTCGATAGGATTAATGCTGACGTTCTAATAAGATTTGCGACAAATTGAATACACATCAAAATGCAGAACACCGTTCTCAAGGCATGAATGAATTCTTTAAGTTTACGCATTAATGTGAAAACTCGATAAAATACCCCATTCTACGCCATAAACTTTATGTTCATGGCAGTCAACTTACAGACCTGGCAACTTCAAATTATTTTATTTTACTAAATATTATGATACATATTAGCGTTTTTCGACATAATTTTGGCAAATTGATCCACAGTTTGAGATAACGAGGAGGTAGTTTAGAATCCTGTAAGGACAAGCGTAGTTTTGCCTCTTCTCTGAAGTATCACTGGAGCGTTTCGTGCCATCAAAGCGAATTAATAATCGTACATCATTCATTGTACTGAGAGGGTGACCGATGAAAGCAACAATGTCGCAATAAGCTTGTTACGGGAATCTATTCATCAACGCCTGTTACACTTGAAAATTGCGGGATCTTTTCCGCACTACATCGTTCGATTTTCATGTCAAGATTGAGAACGAAAGTTACAAGTGTGGATTTCTACTTAGTTTAATTACGACAAGCGTGGACGGACCGCGATCATCCAAGATTTGTCGTCCATGACAGTCACGGATTGCTCTTTCAGTGGTAGTTATAATTCATATGTAAATCTACCGTAGTTGCCCTATATCTTTGAAAATCCGTGGCGTAGCCAGTTAGTTTGGTATGGCATGGACCTGGGTATGGAGAGGGGTAGCAACCAGGCACATGTACTGAATACGGAACCATCAACCATGTCGCACGTGAAAATACATACGCACACGCATACACACAGCAACACACACACACACACACACACACACACACACACACACACACACACACACACATACACGCACGCACATCTACACACATGTGCACGCACGCACACACACATTTCTTTTGTGTATACAAGAGGTAAATGTCATGCTGAACCTGTGAGCACTGACGGGGCCTGTGAGTAAGCGGTATAGGGGAATTAAAAAATCCCTATACTCCTTTTTTTTGATATTTTCTTTCATCTGAGTAAATTGGTTTACTTACAAAGGAAAGAGCACGGACTTTGTGATATACTAAATTTCCGTGTGTTGTCTGAATACTAGTTATTGGAGTACCAGGGAATGATTAAAAACAGGGAATCCCTTGCACACCTCCACCTCCACAAGCACAACAAAAACATCAATCTTGCTTTAGATTATCCATGATGGGCATGTCTGTGATAGAAGACAAGGTCTACGCAAGCCTTGTAATACCTTTGTTTAAAAAGTTTTGTCGCCTGAAGTTATAGAGATCATGGAGTTGCGATTATTTTCATCCATTGAATGTTCTTAACTCAGTCATTGCACCTTTCACTGACGAAGGTGTTGGTCATAATTCATCACAATTATTCAATAATCCAAAATGGATGATCCGCCCGCCACTTTATCGCTGTCAAGAGTCATTAGGAACGGCGTGAACGGTTGTTTCCATTGTCCCTGTTTCGTCTTCTGTTTTACCTTGTTGCCACTCCAGACCTTCTCCCCACAGAATTGGTGGCAGACTGTTCGGTAATGCCACGTTTAATCTCAGGGGAGGACAAATGATCTGGGTCTCTAAGTGGAGATGTCAAAAAAGGAGGAAAGAGCATGCACGCATGGCATGTCAATCGAAGAAGAACACGTCATGCATGCATTGCAATACGAATACTGATACATCAGGATTCAGAGAATTTCAGCCGCGAATACAAATCGAGAGCATCGCAATTTTTTTCCGCCATATTGTAAAGTAATCACGGCCTTATTTTTTTTCGTTCCATCTGAGGGGAAGATGAATTGCAATTAACAAACGACATGTCTGTCTCCGTTTGAGAGTGATGACTTTTAACTCCTCAATCTCCTTTCAAGAGTAATTAGTATTGGTCTCAATATTTCAAGATTTGATTTGCTGATTTACGTTTTCTTTTTGTAATTTCATGTCTGAGAGTATTTCTCATGAGAGGTGACATACATGTCATGCTTAGCAAATACACCTTACGCCATTAGTGTTATCGACACCATCCCCCCTACCAAAAAAAAAAAAATCAGAGTGGGAATAAAATGTTCTGAATGCAAAACTTGGCGTATTATCGCACATATGATTAGTAAACTTGCCAATTGAGTCGGTGAATAACCGTCACTATCAGAAATTTATTGTTAATAATCATTACCACCACCAACAACAATACCACCACTGGCATTTCATCATAGTCGTAATCGTGGAATTAACTATGTATCGACTATTCCCGTGACTGAAATTTTCACTGGGATTGTTGTAATGTTATCATTACTTCCCCATGATCACCACCTTTACTTTTAATATGTCATCGCCATTAAACAAATCTCTGTCTTCATCGTCATCATCATCACGTTTACCATAATCACCAGTACCGATATCACATCACCAGTACCACAACCACCACCACCACCACCACCACCAGTACTACCATCATCATTATCACCACCACCATCACCACCACCACCACCATCACCACCACCACCACACCCACTACCACCGCCACCACCACCACCACCATTACCACCACCACCACCATCACCACCATCACCACCACCACCTCCACCATCACCACCACCACCACCACCACCACCACCACCACTCCCACCACCACCACCACCACCACCTCCACTACCACCACCACCCATCACCACCACCACCATCACCTCCTCCATCACCTTTACCACCACAACACCCGACACCACCAACATCACCACCAGCACCACCAGCACTACAATCATTATAACCATCGTCATCGCCACTAATAGGCCTTCCATCGCTACTACTACAACTATAATCATAAATACTAACATCATCATCACCATTATCATCATCATGATCATCGTTATCATCATCATGATCATCGTAATCATCATCGTCATCATCATCACCATTATCTTCATCGATATTTTCATCACCATAACAATTACTATTACTTTTAACCGTATTACAAATGGATATTTTGTGCAAATCAGTGATGTAAAATTCATTCCAGATGTGACATAACCCTCGCTATGCACTCATCCAAGTGACTATACCATATCGATGAAACACCACTCAACTTTGCATGCCACAAAACTCGTTTAGTGGATCCCTTTCGGTCGAAATATTCTAAGTCTTTGTGTGTCAGTGCACCAATGTTATATTTTCCTCATCATAGCTTTGGTATCATTTCATTTTAACAGATTCAATTGATTTGTAATTGCCTAATAAAAACTGACAGCTATGATTTCTCTGTTAACCACACATTAAATTGCATAAATTATTATCCAAATTCACTATTTTCTTTGCCCTTTTATGCAGTTTGTACACAGATGAGGGTTGGGGTAGCTGCTGTGTTTGGTCCTGTGTCGGTACAAGACTCGTTGGCGGTTCAAGCCGTGTGCGATGCCCTCGACGTGCCCCATATACAGACCCACTGGGAGCGGCGGAAACACCTCCCGGGCCAGAACACCATCAACATGTACCCAGCCAACACCTACATTAGTCTGGCTTTGAGAGACCTCGTGGTGAAGTACAAATGGAACAAGATATCTATCATATACGAGGATGACGAAGGTGATTTCTATGTTCTCGTTTGAAATGTAACTT
>JZLH01S0134598.1:0-17375 GCA_001188425.1 Eucidaris tribuloides
GTAACCTTGAAAATGAGTTCCAGTCTGCCCTGGGTTGATCCACTTCGTGCCTTCTCCAGTTCTTTGATCCATTCGCGAAATCGGCCGTCACTGAAAATTTCAAGGCAGCACACAACATTCTTGTGACTCGTGATTTGGCTTTCTTTGGGCAACATGCTTTTACTGATATTTTTGAATTGGGTTTGAATGTTCTTTCTACTTTGACCATGAATACTTTTACTGCCAGGCATATTTATACTTTTCTTCTATACTAAGTGTTTTACAAAGCAGTGAATATTTCATATTTGGTCCAATGCACATGATCTTTACTGAAATTTCCTTTTGATGAAGATAAATATACAAATTTGTGCAAGGTTTGCGGGTTCAAATCTGTGACAAAATCAATTTTGGCTTAGAATTTGTTACTTTGACAAGTTGCCTCACGACCAAATGCATAGTTCTACTCCTGATGACGACCAGAGCAATTCATGTCAAAACGTTGAGTGGGCTCTTTTAAGAGCTACCAAAATCACAAAAGAAATTTTCCACATTGTGTACTCTCTGCAAACCTTTCCTACTAAAAGTTCTAATACATGTAGCCTTACCCTCATCAAATACCAGAGGCACTTTGGGGGAAGTTTGTTGAAGTTTGACAGTTTTTTGGGTGTAGTGTTTCAGTCCTAGGAAACCCAAATGTGCCATAGCCAGTATCGGGCTTGGAAACTTGCTGACAGATGTTGTTTAAACTTACATTGAATGCCTTCTCACGATCCCAATGAACTGAATTAGACCCTCTTCATCTGCGTTGCTGTCACTTGCGAGCTAAAATAAATTTGAAACAGTAAACAATACCAAGACAAGATGCTGAAAATGTAAAGAACTCAAATACCACAAATTTCATCTTTTATTATTCCTGTACTTTTTATATCTTGAAAGTAATTCTTGAGTTCGGTAATAAACTGATATCATTTCAGATCTGGGCCATTTCTGTGGGAAGATTATTACTTTATGGGTAATGATGCTCACTTTGAAGATAATGTTTTCTGATTTAAATGGAGTCCAAAGTAGTCCCACAGGCTAAACTTCACCCAATTAATCTCAGGTATCAACATTAGTTTCAATGTTTGCTGTTATATTTCTTTAAATCAATGCATGTAACACACTATTAAATATTGTTTGTTTATGTTATGTCAATTTATGGACACTTTGAGGGTGAATAGAGCTGGCTGCTCAGATAGCATCCTTATAAAAATTTAAAAGACAAAGACACACACACACACAGACACACCACAACACGCACCCACCACGCGTACGCACACACGAACACGCACGCACGCACCCACGCAACGGCACGCACACACACACACACGACACACACACACACAACACACACCACACACACACACACACCACACACACACACAAACACACAAACAACCACATGCCACACACGACCACACACACACATACATACACCCACCCACCCACCCAAACAACACACAATCGAGCGATAATCTGCAGATCTTTCATCCAACTGATCACTTAATTCTCTGTTCTCTTACATCTAGTTCTGATCCTGGTGTGACCGTCGGGATGCTTTGAAGAGCTCCCTCGCTTCTTTTTGTACAACCAATCTTCTGGGGCGTCATGTTTCTGCTCAAAAAACATCCAATATGAATAGTTAAAGCCAATATACTATATGCCTCACATCATCAAAACTATTCATAAAATTAATTGACTTTTTAAAACAAAATTTTCTCCTTACTTGTTACTTCATGTTTACAAATCTGATTTTGACTGCAAACTTAAAAGCACAAATACTCTAAACATAAAACCATTACTCATTTATGAAATTGAGGATGTTTAGTTGAAAAAATAAACACGAGAAGCCTGTATTATGTTCAGTGACAAAAAGATTAACACATGAGTAAGAGACAATCGTGCGCTCCATAAAATGTGTTATTTAATGTTTAGGTTTATTAAAAAATTATTACTTGGACTTCACAGAAACCCCTTGCAAAATTAAGTTCAACATTGCTGGCACTTAAAATACCTAGAAAGTAACTTGTCTACATTTATTTACTGTGCACATGCCATTAACACATTTCAAATATGCTCGATGTTATGTTACAGGCTGTTTTTTTTTAAAGCAAATTTTATATGTACTTTTCAATCTGCACATAAATATATCAATTAATACATCATTCATTCTGATAAAGCAGGCTCGACACTAGCACTTGCCCCGCTTGCCCGGCGGCAAGTAAATATTCATGTTCAGGCAAGTTAAAATTTTGATCATAAAATGCAAGCAAAACATGTCCAAAAATCTTAACCAAAACAAAACGTGTTTTGTGTTTTAGTTAACGCATGAAAACTATCATCACTTTTATTTCACTGCTACTTATTTTATTGACTTTGAATTTATAATTTACACCTTTGCAACCTCCAGAAATAACGATAACATTACATCCAATGTTATTAAAAAAGGCCCTATTGTGTTAATTAAAATTAGTGAGCAAATCAGTTTTTTAATGTAGTTTAATTCTTTCTTTTCCGGCAAGTTAAATTTTTCATTTTTGGGCAAGTAAAAATCTTGAAAATGATAATTTCACTTGCCCAAAGGGCAAGTATGGAAAAAAATGTTAGCTGTGGGAGCCCTGGATAAAGATCACACTTATGATTTTATGACACCAGTCTAAATGAAGAAAATACGAGATTTTTAATATCACCAGCTTTTCTACCTTATGTGTCAATGGCAGCTAGAATTTTTCTCAATGCTTGCCATGTGTTTATGATGAGTTCAAATGCCCTCTTCATGCGATGCCTCGGAATTGTTCCACAATAATCACACCCCATCAGATACACAGGTCAATGAACTACGTTGACAAATATATAGAATATCATATATTTGACAACCACACATCTATTTATTAGAATTTTGCTTTTTTTTTAAATTTTCACACATGTTCTCTAGACAGTTTACAACAGGCCTTCAACTCTGCTTGTTGAACAAGTATGGAGAAAATTAGGGAGCTAAAAAATTCAACAAAAGTAGGAGGAAAATAGGATGCAATCCACCCAAAGCAGGACGGAAAGTTAATATTTTATAAGTAAGCTGTGTTGGACGAAGTAACCCCCAAGAAAATGGAACATGCGGAATACATTAGGAAAAAATTCTAAGATTTTGGCGCAAAAACGACGGAAACTCCATTGGAAACAAATTATTCCTTTCACAAACAGGTTTACAGTACTCTCGGCAACAACCTGTAAGACTTACTCAACTTAAAAACAAATAGTAGCACCATCATATTTTTTTTTGACAAGATAGAAAAAGAAGAGACAGGATATTAGGATCTCACAAAAAAGTGGAAAAGAAAGTATGACAGTGAAGCCGCAACAATACATACATACCCACGACCCCAATCCCATTTTTGGAAGTGGTAAATCCTAACAGCAAGCCTAGCGGCCTGACCCTAACCCATTTGTCTCATGTACAATTACTACAGCGAAATATTGGGCAACCACACAGTGTTTTTCTCCTAAAACAATGGAAGCATATTCAAGGCAGTAATGATGATATAGTCTGTAGCGTTAATCTGGTCTCCATAACATCTGCCTGTTGCCAAATAACCATTATCAATCTGCGCAGTTTCCTGGTACTCTTATCCTTGTTCCTGATTCCAGACCGAAGTACCTTCTAGAACCCTGGGTAGTTGTATTCTTGGGACTGGCTATTTTCCTGTTCAATCACAAAACAATATCAATAAAAAGAAGAAAGCAATGCATGCAAATGGTGCATAATCTTTAACAAATTCACACTATCAAAACAACTAAATGCCAGACCCAAAGTTACCACTACACCAACTGTTGTTCTAAACTCAACCAGGCAGTGCAAGTACAAACATAATGTTGGAGTACCTGCCATGAAATGCTATTTTATACTTTCCAAGATGTGACATACTGCATTGTGTTCATTTTTATGAAGTGTCGTATCAATATTAACCTAGTTACTTCCGAGATTATGCTAATCTCAATTAGAGTTAATTACTTGACATATTCGGATTCTGTAGCCAACAGGTTAGAAGTTCTCTTCCAATGCTATGAAAATGATAGAACATACCATAGATGACTCCCCCCCCCCCCCCCCCACCTCAAAAAAAAAGTAGAAATACCACTGAAAGTGATTAACACCCACACCCCATCATGGCAGTCTATGCCCTGATTCTATTGGCCAGGATATGTCTATTTACCCGCGGCAATTCAGTTTCTGACTCATTTTAAAAATAATTTAAAGTTACCTGATCTGACTTGGTAGTAGAGTTGGATAAGCCAGCCAATAATCAGGCGAGAGAGGAATTTGTGCAAATTTGACTAAAGCATTAGAAAACTTTCACAGATGTTAGCTACATGCCATAAGCTTCTATTTTAAGATGCGCGGAGGTAAGTCAGATTTGACCTCTGATTGACCTTTCTAAGAGTCAATGACCTTAAATTTAAGCAAATTTTGAGGTTTGGGTCATTTTTGGTAACAATTAAACGTCGGTTGTGATGTATTAACATGCATTTTTTCGTTACAATGGAGTTTGGCCCTGGCCTTCAGAGTAGCATTTAGTTAATTATTAAGAGGCTTTCACCTTTGACCTTTTGACATTGATTGTGAAGGTCAATGACCTCAAAATGTCAAAATTATTGATTTGCATCATAGTTTATGATAATATGTGTATGATGCCACTAAAACGCACTTGATTTGTAATCACAGTGGATTGCTCTTTCATATTTTCACAGATTTCAATATTGATTATCTCAAAAGGGTTTTCATTTGACCTCTGAGAGTGTGAAAGGTCAATTGACCTCAAATATCAGAATATTGATATTAGGCATCATTTGGTTAATGATAAACGTGATTATGGATTTGTACATATGCATTAGGCATGCATTTAGTGTCAACAATGGAATTTATCTTTATATTCCTCTGAGATTGATAATTTGTGAACTGGCTTCTGCCTTTGACCTCTGATGACGTGAAAGGTCAATGACCTTCAAAATTTTATAGTATGATATTAAATGGATCGTTATGCGTCAACTATTTATCATATATGACCATGCATTTATTGCTACAAAATAAATTGTTTACTGTTCCCACAGAGCATTGCCGTTAATCATGCTTATAGGTATTTGAACTGTGAATAGTGATAGAGCCAATGACCTTAAAACATCAAAATATTGATTTTGAGATGATATTGGTTGTCATGATAAACTGTTAAATATTGTAAAAATCATGCATTTGTTTATAATTAAAGTGTCAAAAACCATATTCCACAGACCGCTTGGATGCAACGTAACAAGGTGTCTGTGCGGAGGTTTAATACTTAGAAAAATAGGCATTCACCCTGATGTCAGCTGACACTCAATATCATTTGCACGAATCATGTTGTAGAAATATGTGCAATAATTTATCATATTTGATCTGAACAAAGTCTGTATGTGTAAGTACAGGGAGCAGTGCGTGACCTCAAGATCAGTATATACAACTACTGTACTATTAGATTACTTAGTATTGTGTCATATTAATGCCTTGAAGGTTAGGGAAGTCTCATTTGCAACCCCCTCACAACAGAAAAAACATTTTAATTCTCTACTTATAATAGCATTGTGGCCTGTGAAATATGAAGATCAGAATTACCATGAATTTTGAAAAATATGCCAATAAAACAATAATTGTGTAGTGTACTATAGGCACACTGCTTCCAAATCTCACTTGGTACATGTATATTCAGTGCTGATTACACAATACTTATTGTAATATCAGATTTGGTTGGCTGGCATGCTTGTTCAGGTGGCTGAAAATAGGAATGCAAGGTCATCTACATTGTCGGTGTTTACCAAGGAGTAATGCACATGGAGGTAATTAAGAGATATGCATGCACTGCTCTAAAATAGTTCTAGCACTGACTAGGAGAATCTTTGTCACTTAGCAGAGCAAAAAAATCAAATAAAGTTAAACATTTTGCTATATTCCACTAAACTGCATTTTCTAAGTTCCTTCACTTTGCTTGAAGGTTCATACAAATAGGATGTTTCTTCCATACACCAGTGTATTTGCTCCAATGTTGAAAGTGTACGCTCTGCAAAAGACACACCCAGCCCGTAAATGTATAGGGTATCTGAATGCCATCTAACAATCTCCCCGACATGCACCATAGGGCAATGCACTTGCAGCAGCCAGTACATTCTTTCTGCAGCTTGTAGTGCGATCAGTTCGATTTGATGCTTCCAGCAGGATTGTCATAAAAAAAAGCTTGCCAAACAGAGGTTTCCTTGCGTCCATTGCAGCCCCAGGTCAGGATCGTTGCTAGGCTTGGTCAGGATTCAGGACCAGAGTCTTGGTTCCAGCATTGGCCTGAGACTATGCACGCTTGATGTGCTGCCGCGGTGCCCAGCCTGTGTTGAGGGAATTGTCCATAAGCCGTTAGACTTTTTTGTGTTGAAGAAGCTGCCTAATTCCTGGTATCATTCACTTCCATGATGTTACTGGTTACGCGTTTCATTACATCAGCACAAACAGCAGTGACATTGACTCTTCACTGACATCATTTGGACATAGGTAGAGTTTCTTCGAAGGCGTATGTCACTCTGGCGAATTACTTTACATATCTCCAAAAGCAGTATTCTTCCCCTCCACCAGCAAATGATCGCTGGTAGGAGGGAAGCAGCGCTGGCTGGGAGATATGGAAAGTATTTCCAAAGCGTGACAATGCTGAAGAAACTTTTGCCGTACGCAAAAGTGGTCCAGTGACGACGTCAACTCAATGTCACTGGCTTGGAGCCCCTAGAGCCACCCTGCCTGATGCCATGAAATATGGAGAGAGTAGTACCGAAAACTGGATTCCAGTTACCAAGCAGGCATATCCAATGCTCATCCAGGACATATTGTTATGAAAAGCAGCTACAGCAAGTACCACAACAGCCAGTGTCACAGAATGCGTATGACCACCTTCTGATACCCTACTGCACCACATCTGCCGCAAGTAGATGCATCTGTTTGATCTGCCTCTTCGTTCGTTTGAAACATGGAGGTTAGACTGGTCAAGTCTGACACGCAGAAGAGCAGGAGACCCCCAGTTCTACATATTGCATACATTTCCTTGTCATCAGTGATTGGAAGGGACATTATTTGGTATCTAGTGAGAGTACTGAAGAATTCCTACATTCATGCCAAAGAAGCAAAAGGGATTTCTTTGCGTTAGACTAAAACAAAACTAAACTCTTCAGCGATCAAAATGGGGCCCATACGCACTGATATATTGATGTGTCGGTTGCCGGCCTGTAGCTTCTTTCGCAGTGACATTAAAACCTGATGAAGTCTTGGATAGCATCTTTGGTTCTGGATCAGCTTTCATTGTGCCATGAACTGGTTGTGCCACAAACCCAAGACAACGTACTACTCCCTCCCCCTCTTTCATTGCCCTCAACATGGCGTGCTGACACTGTAGATAGATAGATAAGATAGATAGATAGATTTATTAGGTCTCACTTTGTGGCAAAGTCGCCAAATTGCGGGCTTTACAATTAAAAATATTCAAATTTCAATAATTACATGTTTCAATTAACAAATGCCAAATAAAAATACAATTGGGATATTCAAAAATAATTACACAAGCACATAACAAACATTTGATGGAAAACAAAAGGACACCACAAATAGACCGAACATTTGGACAAATAAAACAATTCCCTTTCCCCACCCCAGTTAAATTAGATTAAATTAAATTAAATTAAATTAAAAACGCAGCAAATTCGGAAACACTAATATAAAACATCCTATATAGTTAAATAGTTTCGTTAAAGATTTAAAAATTAAAAATTGACGGTGCCTCATGAAGTAAACTCCAAAATAAATATAAATAAACATGGTGTAAATCTAATTTAATGTAATTTGACAGAGCGATAACATAAATTAGCCCATCAACTTTGCATGTGTTAAACCACCCCCCCCGCCACCATTTTAAGTGCATAAGACAGGTTGATTGCCACGTACAGAACTTTAATTTAAGTATTAATCAGCATGAAATAAGGAAGTATTGATAAAAGACCACATAACATGTAAATACTCCCATCCAAAGACATGAATACAGCCCCCCCCCCTCCCCCCACACACAAATTACAATCAATGGCGGAAAAAAACCCCACCGTATTCTGTCAGTACACAAATTAGCCAGATAAAATTAAAAACAAAACAAATTCAAATCAAGTCAAGGTCATGACTACAGAGATACATAACATTGCAGATTAGCCCATGCATTACCCTCCCCATTAATACCGAACACAGGAGAGTGATTATTTGCAATTATGCCGATATTGGGCGGTTGTAATTTATATAGACGATAAGCGGCATACATGTATATACATTGGTATACGGTCACAATAATATTTCGCTGGTTAGAGGGGAAGAATACTGGCTGGAAAATATGGAAAAATTGTTCCCAGCCGGGGTGACAGGTGACTTTGAAAACTCTTACTTATGCCAAGTAATATCGTAAAACGATGGTCAATATTCACTTCTGGAGACTTTTTTGTGCATGATGTATGCCGTCACCATTAACACAAGTAAAACAATGCCATGGAAGCAGCTCTTCGCCGCCACACACCCGTCTAGGACTCATATGATAACATTCCTCAAATGCCCGGCTGCTTACAGCCAGCACATCAGCGTGCATGTCTGCAGGCCAATTTGCTGGAACCACACTCTGGTGCGGTTCTTCATTCAACCTAGGTTTCATCTGACTGGGTTTGGAACAGGCCGAACCTCTGGGTGGCATAGCCCTCTTGGATAACGCCTACCAGAGGCATCAAAAATCTTGTCACGAACTGATCAACTGCCAGCTTGGAACATTGGATGTAACTAGCCTCTGCAAGTTGGCACCAAGCCTGCCACCCAAGTACTCTGCATTATGAGATGTTTTGAGAGACGGTTAGATGCAATCAGAAACGTTATACATTTAGGCCCTATCAATACACATAATGACACATGTTTTATATTCATTGTCATCGTACTCTTCACGTGTCTGAAGGTCACTGCACCTCAATAAAATATAACGTACAGATTTTATTAGATGTGATTGGATAATGTTGCACAGATTTATCTTACAACACGATTTTGTTGCCAAATTTCAATTTAATATTTAGAGGTTCACGCACATCAACGTGAAAGCCGCCTTGTTTCTCTGAATCCATTAACCTTCGCACAGAGACCTTTTACTATGAAACTAATGTTCTTGATGGAATATGTTTTACACTTTAATTTGACAAAATGCATTTTGATTTCAACAATATTAACAGTTTACCATTGAGTCAATCAAGCCAAATGTCAATATCCTTGATATTTAAGGTCATTTGACCTCTCATTGTTCATACGCAAGAAATCTAAGGATATTGACCAATTGATCTTGCTAGAAAAGTTAGGCAATTTTAATGTAGTATAATGTTGATCATATATGATAATAGTTGACCTATGAACTATCCATCTAATATCAATACTATAAATTTCGATTTCATTGAACTTTCACGTGTCATCAGAGTTTTCAAAGGCCAGAATCCAGTTCATAATTAATCAACGCTCCAGTGCAATATGAAGATTAATTCCATTGCTTGACACAAATGCATGCCTTAAGATGTACATCATAATCAATTCAAATCATTAACCAAATGACGCACAAAATATCAATATTCTGATGTTCTGAGCCGGTCATTGACCTTTCAGGTTATTGAAAGGTCAACGGTTAAAATCCTATTAATAATCAATAATGCATCTGTGGAATATTGAAAACAATTCCATTGTGACACAGATGCTTGCTTAATGCATGTACATCATAATTAAACTTTATCATTAACCAATGGATGCCAAATATCAATTATTCTGATATTTTGAGGTCATTGACCTTTCACACTCCACAGAGCGTCCAGGCAAAAAACCTTTTAATAATCAACTTGCATCCGTTGAATGCGAAGACAATTCCATTCGCCGGGACACAAATATGTGTTTTTAGGCATCATAACCATATTTATCATTAACCCAATTGACGCCAATTTCTAATATTTTTGGACATTTTCGGGTCATTGACCTTTCACAATCATCAAAGGTCAAAGGTGAAAGCCTCTTAATATTACCAATGCTCTCTGGAATGCCAGGGCAACTCCATTGTAACAAAAGTGCATGTTTAGTGCAGTCACAAACCATGTTTATTACTTTACCAAAATGACGCCAAACCATTCAAAATTTGCATAATTTAAGCGTCATTGACCTCTAGAGGTCATCAGTAGGTCAAGATCTGACTTACCTCCCGATCTTTAAATAAGCTATATGCATTGTACTAACACTGGTGAAAGTTTCATGCTTTTAGTCCAAATTTTTGCACCAATTGGTCTGCTTTATCCGCTCATACTATGGCTAGTACCATAACACAAACTGCGAGATCCAGCCTGCTCTTTGCACAAGCTTTGTCCAAACCTGACCTGTGTTCTCCACCATGCACAAAAACTGTACTACAGATAGCTTATTCAGTCAACTTGCCTTGCTCTCACTAACAGTGAGATTGTCTGAGCAGCACATTGGCCCCACGTCAGCGGCATCCATATCCTTCAGTGCCCACAGCCGTACACCTTTTCCTGTCTTGACCACACTCACAGCAACTGGGCTCGGCCTCCCAGGAGCCTCAGTTAATATATGGAAAATAGCAGAATAAATAACCAAAATCATAACCAGGATTCTCAGCATGGAATGTCTGCCATTTGTCTTTGGCGGACAATTGCTCGCGATTATTTCATGGCCACTAACTTAACCCGACCTCAACCCTAACCCTTACCCTAATCCTAACTCTTTGTTCTTCTGAGATATTGCTCCTTGGCAAGCAATGTCAGAGTCAACCTCAGTATATCATGAAACAAATTCCCTGATTTTTCCCTGATGGAAGTTAAAATTTCCAAATGATCATCATTTTCGACCTATTATTGCTTTACCTATTTCTTACTTGCCTGCGTGTCATACCATAACACGAGGCGAGCAGTTGGCATCACTGGAAAAACAAATATCCTTGATTTTTCTCCCTGAATTGAGGACTTTTTCTCAAATTCCCTACTGAAAATTGGGGCAAGTAATTCTCCAGGTTTTCCCTAATTATCCAGGTTCGCTGTGAGAACCTTGCTATATTAAATTAATTTAGAGAAATAAAATAATTTGACTGTTTTTTTTTTTTTTTTTTTTTTGGGGGATGGTGGGGGTTATGTAATAGGAATTAAAGTTTTTCTTACTTTTAATGACAACATCAATTTCATAGTCTAGACAGTGTAATGCCAACAAGGTCAATCTTTCATGTCTATTTTCCCAATCATTCATATGTTTCCCTCTTATATATCTTAGTTTTTCAAGCATCCACATATGACCCATGTTTAATGACCGTTTGAACTTTCATATCAACTTGAAAATATTATATCAATTAATTGGATAAGGTATTGCCACTTTGTGGGGAGACTGAACTTAAAAATTTTCTAGTCAGAGAAGAAGTTTCAATCCCAGACATAAGCAATTTTTAAATGGAAATTTGTTTTAACTTTCCTGCCTTTTAAAAAACTGGACTCAATAACTTAGTGTTCACATTCACAAGGTTTACTTACTTAAAGCAAAAGTTAAAATTAAGCCTTGGCAAAACTGTATCAAAAGCTGGACTTATCCGTATCCAGTTTCATGGACCAGTCGCCAAGGCATGGCAATGAAGGTATTAATCACCCTCTACCACAAGCGCATATTTTACCATATATTTGAGCATTATAATTATGAAATCACATTCACTCTTTCAATTACTTAACCCCTCAATTTAGACACCATATTTAACCCCTTTTTGTGAATTTCATATTGCCAAACATGTACTTACAACAGAACATTAGATGGTATTCCCATCAACTTCAAAGATGTTTCTGACATTCTATCGTTGTGTGCTTGGTCACTTTCACAGTCGTCTCTCAATATTCTGCTATTTTCTTGTCTCCCTGCTCCTTCGCCTTCTACCAATCTTTCTCGGCTTCAGCACGCTTTCTCGCTTCGTATCTGATCAGCTCACCGGACTCAAATCGGGGGTTTTTCCATCGAAGACATAGCTGTGAATGCACAGATAGCCAGATTATATGGATCACATCATGCACCATTTCTAGCTACATACATGGGTGTCATTACGTGAAGCGGCGACTAGGGGTCCCCTCCCTCCCTCTTTTAAATGTGAGGGGGGACATCATTATATTTGTTCCCTCCTCTTTCTTACTGGGGGGGGGGGCGAGAGATTGAAATTCCACTCACATTTTACAAAATCATAAATACAGTTTGCGAGTCCACAAAGGTTGAAAAAGTCCACATTTGTGGCATAACTACCTCCCGGCTCCCACACTTTCCCTTCTTCACCACAACAACCCCAATGGTTCCCTGCACATCTTATCATAGCAATATCTAATTCAAATTAATGGCTTTCTTCATAACATGTATATGGTTTAACATCTTGCACTGCAAGCCTATGCCACTTTCATATTTCAACAACAATCCATTAATTCAATTGACTGAAAAAAAATGGCTGACAATTATTTATAGGAATAAGTTTTTAACTGAATAGATTACTTGCTACCATACCAACTGTTATCAAAAGAATCAAAAAAAAACTTTAATGATCATTGGTAATTTAACACTGACTCTCAAAAATAGAAATAGCCAATATTACCAAAGTCTTCAATTTTAGATACACTGTTCCCAGAATCAAGTATACTTTTAAAAGTCTTTCTGCTTGTGAAAATTTCAGTCAACATTTCCTCTTTTTGTTGTACTAATTATCAGAAATTGTTGTGATGGTGAAATTTCTTTAATGTAACTTGTTTACTGCGATCAATTTCTATCATAGCGGCCAGAGATTTAATTCCAAATTTTGATAACTGCATAATGTCCCCTCAAGTAAACAAATTCAACTAAGACATTATCCATCCAACCTGATACACATCCAGCTTGTTATATATTTGGTATATGTTTCAAACTCATTTGCCGTTTTTGAGGCATTTCTTACTTCTCCCAATCATGTCCACTGCCCTTTCCGATGTTCTCTACTTACCAAGGTTTAAGTCCAATTTTCAACCATCGTTATGCGTTCTTGTAGAACATGCCCATCAAAGTTAACTGTTTATAGAAAGACAAGAAAAGGTTTTGTTTCATTAAATCTGCATAAAGAATATTTCCTTTAATAAGTTTACTTCAACTATTTCCAGCTAGGATCAGTAGTACACCATGTGTTCATCTTTTTCACACAAAAGAAAAATTCTGAAAATGACCTAATAATTTTTTGGCATCATATTGAGGGGTAATGGAGATCAAGAAAGCCATCTTCAAAAGTAAGGTTCAAGTGGGTGTCAGAAGGGTAGAAGTAATTGCAAGGTTAAGGAATCTGATTTGTCCAAATGTTACAGCCATATCAATTTATTTATTGCTCAGCTTTAAAAAATAAAGGAGAGGATTGAATTATAACTAGATTCCTATTAAGAAAGAAAAACAAAACACATGCCAATAAAGTATGTTAACTTGAACCATGTTATTCTTCAGAGTTCAGACATTTCAAATGCTGAAGATGCATAATATTTCTTACCAAATATTCATTATACACTACAGTGCACACTCGTTAAAAAGAACAGATATAACAAAATTTTGTTATAAAAAGTAAAATCTCTGGTCCCATATCTTAGATTTCCTTTGTATTGCATTGTTTTTGCAACCCTGTTATAATGAGATTTCGTTACAAAGAAACAATTTCATGGGTTCCATGGACTTCTTTATAATGAAAGTGCATTGTACCACTAGTAATTTTGCAAGGCATTTTTTGTTTACAACAATTGCAATGTAAACAAAATTATCCATCTTAACTGGACTGATACTAATGGATTATGGACTAAAGTAGCAAGTTATCAAACGGAACCTACCTGGTTGTTTCTCCTTCTTCATTGGTCAGCATTGACCCATCCTGCCTCACAGCTATCAAGAACTGATATATACACATAGATGCATCAACGGCAATCTTGCGACCTTTTAGAAGATCAGAAAAAAAAGTTGTACGGTGAATCGATAATGAAGAACTAAAAATTTTCTCACATTATCATTGTGACTCGAGTCACAATTGAAATAATTGTGCTGACATACTAGTGTTCAAGGTAAAATATTATTTTCGCTTCACAACCATTGCTTCTGGTCAAATATTTAGATAAAACTGGAATAACTTAAAGGTAAATGTCATAATTGGGAAAAGTCGACTTGGGGTGAAACTATTTTAGAATCAAGTAAACTTAGCACGAATTATACTGTAAACATTTGGTAGTCAAAGTCGACTCATCCTAAGAAAACTTTCATCAGTATTCAGTATGCCTTGTGACAGATAAATCTGTTGTACAGCTCTATGGGGTCTATTTTCATTTCTATCGTGGCTCAAGAGAAACAAAATGCTATAATCTTCATGCTTGATTCCATTTTAGTAAATAAATTCAAGATAAATCCTTCCAGCCAGGAGACACACTCCAGCTGGCGTATCCATTGATATATCTTTCAACTAGTTTGGTTGGAGAAGCATTGTTTATTTCTCCCAATCACGTCACTGCCCTTGAAACTTTGTTAATATATACCAATATCTCTTTGCAAATACTTAGAAAAAAGTAACTGTGTTTCTGCAACAAAATGACATAAAACAGCTGTTGAACCTACAAATTCAAAATGGATCTTCACAGTCAATTAACTTTTTTGATAAAGCACTAACAGAGTTTGATATTGACATTCTCAATCTTCATAATGTTTATCTATACAAGTACTGGAGTGCAATGGATTTGCAAGTGATTAGATGGTCAACAGAGGTCAGGAGAGGCTAGAGCACACCAATTCACAAAGAGTTCATAACATCTTACAGTGCCCAACCATTTTGGCCCATAAAATGTGATTTCATTCACCTCCTCCTATTATAGATCTATAGATGCATGTCAAAAAAGTGAACATATGGACCTTTACAGCCTGTTTAACAATGAATCATAATTGAAACTAGAGCAATTCGCCTGCGCGCAGCCGATGGGGTATGCCTCCACACCCCCGTCCAATTCCAAACTTGAAATGAATGGGGCATCGTGACCTTTGACCGTTCAACTCTGAAATCTCAACAATGCCCCATAATACATACTTCACCCAAGTTACATTGATCAATATCTGATAAGCTGTTCTCAAGTTATTGTGGTAAAGAGTCTAAGACACCAAGTACGGGGCCTCATGACCTTTGACCTTTCAACCCCCAAATCTGATCAGTTCACAAGTAACATCAATATTCGATAAGCAGTTTTCACGTTATCATGGTAAAAACACTAAGTATGGAGCCTTGTGACCTTCGACCTTTGAACCCTGAAATCTGATCAGTTCATTGGTGCCTTATTCGCTGCCATAGTCATGACGTCACTCCAAAGTCAACCAGCCGCAACCATGGTAAATGGTTCACGCGATGCCGCGGGTATGAACACTGAACCGGCCGTTGAGTTCGCTATGGCCTCGTGTCAATGTACGGAAAAATGTGTTATTTCACGAGTAATTATCCGAAACGCAGAACAAATTAAGGAATTTCAGGTACTGGAGTGTGTCTCAGACAACTTATCCTTTATAGAAATATGCTCTTTTGCCTTTTTTTTTTGCTACAATTGTTGATTTTGAGGGAAATTTCCAGGCAGTCATAGCGAAGTTTCGTGTAATCTGTATGAGTGATACGTTGTTATGGAAAGTGCGTGAACCATTGTCCAGGAAGTGAGCGTGACCCGAGGTCAAGTTACGTCACACTTTGGCAGCGAATAATACATACTTCACCCAAGTAACATCAAAATCGGACCAGCCAAAACATGGTAATGAGCCCAAATCAGACGTGTATGAGGCCTTGTGACCTGTGACCTTTGACCTTTTAACCCTGAAATCTGATCAGTTCATTGGTGTCGTATAATACATACTTCAAGTTACATCAAAATCCGACTTGCCGTTCACAAGTTAATGTGGTAACGAGCCCAAATCAGACATATTTTAGGCCCGGTGACCTTTGACCTTTCAGCTCCAAAATCTAATTAGTTCATTGGTACCTCATAATTCATACTTCACCCAAGTTACAAGAAAATTTGATGAGCCGTTCTCAAGTTATCGCGGTAACGAGCCCAAATCAGACATATTTTAGGTCCGGTGACCTTTGACCTTTCAGCTCCAAAATCTAATCATTTCATTGGTGCCTCATAGTACATACTTGGTCCTAGTTACATCAAAATCCGATTGGAGGTTCATAAGTTATCGCGGTAATGAGAACCGGTAACGGACAGACGGACGTTGCGGAGGCATAAAAAGTTGGTAGTGTGGTACAGTTACACTGTCACCAACCATGCCAACTGTCAGTGTCAATAATGTGTTGACTGTTGGTGAAATCTCTTTAACTTTGCAAAATTATAAATGTTAATCACAATTCATTTTCTTGAATTTTCTGACATTGCATCAGTCACATCATCAAGATCAAGTAATCCACAAATGCAGATCATCCTCATACAAGGATTTCTTCACAAACTAAAAACCGGGAAAGTTGGGGACTAAAAGAGATGTGTACCCCCCCCCCTTTCGTTTTAACTTAATAGACTTTTGTTCAGCATCTTTGCTATATTTTAGCAGCAAACCTTTTCTGCAATGAAAATAAATTAATAATACACTTTATTTGACCTAATCTTAATGACAGGGATTTCAAAGTCACAATTTCCACTGTTTAACAACAAAATTGATCTTCAGGTGTTTTTTCCCCCAAGCAATTTCACCTTCAGTGTTTTCATTCCCCACCCCCAAGGCCTAAACTTCTTACAGAGTGGACTACTATGCTGATTAGTTCCGGGGGGGGAGGGGGGGGGCACTGTCATTACAAGGTGTACGCCATGCGCATACTGTATAGACTTTCAAAATGGACCCCAAATAAGTATTCAAATCTGACAAAATACCCTTTTAAAGTGATAGGGTAACATTGTGGAGCTTCAATTTAAAAAATTGTCAAACTTTGATATCTGAACTACATAGTAGTGTTCAAATGGACAAATAAACACCATAAAAAGTTTGAAAATTTATGCTACCACTGGCAAGATATGAATGAATAAACAATTCATACTCGGGGCGAGTAAAAAATAGCCTAGATCTACACACAGTAAGTCTATGTCTATGGGAAGAATTGGGCAAGTGAATCCGGTCAATTTGAATGCTTGTAGATTTTCACTTTTTGAAAGCACTAAATGCGTAAATCATCATTTTGAAAACAATTTTTTCAGGGCTTTATTTTCAGACCTTCTTA
>JZLH01S0134602.1:0-23648 GCA_001188425.1 Eucidaris tribuloides
GATATAAATTCCATAAATTGCCATTTTGAATGGTTCATGGTAATTTTTTTTTTTGAAGCATGTATTAAATAATGATTACATATTGAATGCACAGGTAAAATCAGTTTTGATTTTCTAAGAAAATGGCACTTAAAGAAATTAATATTACATGACATACGGGGAGCTGCTCGCACGTGACTTCACGAAATTAAAACTTTAAAAGTTCGTAACTCTGTTATTCTTTGACAGATTTTCACCGAACCTTCATCAATAGGTTCCTCTCATTCTTCTGCTTTTATCAAAATCAACTTGATGTCAGGGTAGACTTTCCCTTTAAGGCCAGGAACAACTTCAAATTTAATGAATAACTACATGCACATACTTGTACACCACGCCTGCAGGAGATTGACCCAGTTGAATTAACTATTGGTCCTTGATCCACGTCCAAGTGAAAGTGTTAACAACAGCGCTTTAAGAAAACTTCTAACAAATGATCATAAACAAATTTTGTCGTTACTTGGTCGTGATTGCAAGCATCGCCCGCCAGACTAACACGTATTGTTTTTTTAAAAAAGAGAGGAAAAAACAAAGCAGCTAACAAGCTGAGGAAAAAAAACAGTACGAACAGAAAAGTCAAGGAAAGAGATACAATATACAATAACAAAGACTATTCTACAAGAAAAAAGAGAACAGTTAATATTACGAGAAACGGTACGCCTGGCAAAATATGTATAAGATACAGTTGTGACTAAATTCCAGAAAACATACGCAGGGTATATTGGCAGTGTAATAAGATAAAATACTGGACTGGGCGGGGTGCTGCAAGAGATTTTTGGGGTCCCCTGTCCTTGGGCATAAGCCCTCCCCTACTGTGGACTATATGTATTGTAGCAATTGTGGGACATCATTACAACCTTTTCATAGCAGCGGGGCGACTGCCTCCGTGGCAATAGCCAGGGCTCGCCCACCAAGCACAATTACAGCATATCCACATTGGGTTGACAATCGGTGACGTTGACTCACGGCAAGTTCCATCGTCGGGCCGGCTTTGTCACTTTTCGAATATCCGGGTTCACCAATAGTGTCCTGTTTTCAAACCTTCACTATATTTGTGTCATTAACTTTATTATAGCTCCTAAAATTATTTAAACCAGTTGATTGTTATTCTTAAAACTTGAAATACGGTATAACGTAGTTTAATTTTCGTGGTGGTTTTGATTTTTGCAGAATCCGCGAGTCAGTTATCAGGAAAATTTCCTCTTTGGTTCATGTCTATTCACACCTAATGCAATCATCAACTAAAATTCGTGAAAATTAGCAGTCGCCGAATTTTGAAATTTAAGTCCAAAACCGGCGAAAATATCTCTAACGCGACAAATATTGGTGTATAACAGTAAAATCACAACTTAATTATCTTAACCATGGGCACATAGTTAGGACTACGGATTCCTGTAGGCCTACTTCATAATTCGCATTTGTCCATCGATTAAATATTGCTTCACGCTACTACAAGAATTAGTACGAGCTTCCAGACACTTGGAAGTGCCCATCGCTTATACTTGGAAAATTTAACAAAGACTAGTGGTGTTAATATATGCTATCTATTGTCTCTAACACAGACTAGTGTGCTGAGGCTATATGCCTTGATCTATAGACTAGTGTTTCAGGCCATATGGGGCGCCGAGGCCGTGAGAGCTTTGCAACTGCAGTTTTGTCTTCTCAGAGGAGCAAAAAGCCTAATCAGGGTCTGAACTGAGACCTAATATAGTGTGATAGTGATGTTTGTTACATTATTTTGTATTAATGTGAATACTTCAGAACTCATTAAAGATTGGGTTATTGATTTGCAAGTGCCATTACTCGCGTTTTACTATATCTTATTATCAATACCAACGGTAGTTAAGTAACTTACAACACGGTGTGTTGAATGAGTCGCAATCCATAACGTCATGAAATTTGTTGTTTTGATAGAAAACTAAAACGACATGGTTACCAGAATGTTGTTCTTTCTGTGAGTTTTAAATTTTGCTCAAAATGCGAATCCACGTTACTGCTGCACCGTAGAAGACGAGTGGAGCGCCCTGGATTTGTCAATCGCTATCCGCTGCGCACCGTTTGCTAACCGCTGATCGGACCATTTTGGAACGGCACGTGCGACGTTTGCCGTCGCGGATTTTTTTTAATTTGGCTCCTAAGAGCAAATGGATAAAGGATGAAGTTTAACGTCCAGATTTAACGTGGCCAAATCAATATTTTACCCCAAGTCTCTATAGAGGTGTTTAATTTATATATATTTCTCACATTGGATATGATTTCAGCTGATTTGATTCATAGATGTTTTTTGACATGCAAATCAATAACCCAATCTTTAAAACGACAGAATTCTACCAGCACAAAAAATTGAATCAAATTTCTTCTAAATACAAACAACCAATCTGTCTACATTTCAGACTTAAATCTTTTTTCACCATTATTCCCAAAAAAGTATGAACACTTGGACAAGTTGTGACTCTGGAAATTTAGATCAGCTAGTCAAAGTCAAATTTTGGGATAGGGATTGGGACAAGCAATTGAAGTGCACATAGCGCAATCTATGAACTTGGAATACTTACCAATTGGAAAGTCCTCTCTCTAGTCTCTTTCAACTCCCTGGTCCTTAGTCTTAGTCTGAAAGCTTACATTTATTCCCTTTTCACTATTCCAAGCCCAACAGAATGTCATATCACATGTAAAGTTGAATATGAAATTTAACATGCATCATTCACCTGCCAAACTGACAAAAACATAAAAACACACTCGCAACCTGAAATGAAAGTGAACCAAATGTTTGACTACAATATGTTGTTGATTGTCGGGCAGAAAGGCCCTAGCACATGTTCCTGGCAGAAGGGCCTTAACACTAAATTTTCTCTAACTTACTGGCTCTTTTTACATGAAATCAAACATTTTTAGATCCTTCTGTCAGTCTGTGAAGTGCAACTATCAAATAAGGAAATATTATTTTCCCAAATTAGGGAAAATTTAGTGTAAACCCTCATAGTCTCATAGTCAAAGGCAGTGACTCCTTGTTACCAAAAACTACACAAATTTCAATCTATGGGACTAAGAGGGTTAAGGCCCTTCTGCCGGGAACATATGCTAGGGCCCTTCTGCCAGAGAAGCAAAAATGTAGTTTCTTTGACCTACAGCATGTTTCTATTGAGCATACCATATTTATCCGGTTAAAATTTAACTGGCTAATAGCGGTGAGCAGTGCGTTTCTATTGGATTGCATTTTCCGCAAACTTCGATCGATCGTACCAGGATCGTACGATCACCGGCTAAGAGTCCATTGACCTGGGTTGCTGCAAGGTATTGTGGGACGACTGAGGTCAAATTTTAGCTCAAACACATGCGCGCTGCAGCCAGGGTTCACTTATTCCAATCACATGGTTTTGTTGATTTCCGGTTTTTAACCGGCTAATACTGCAACGGGCCGTTTCTATTGACGTCTAACGGTATCTTACGGTATAGCTCTCTGCTATTTTCCTATAAAAAGAAGGATAATTAGCAGCTAAACTTTCTCCGCTAAAAAGACTGCTAATGGCATGACGGAGAAGGTCTGTTTCTATTGGGCTCTTCTACTCCATTAGCTGGTTCATTCCGGAAAACAAGCTTCAATAGAAACATGCATTTCTGATACACAACTAGGGTAAAGGTAATCCACAACCAAATATGGTCCTTTCCTATGCCTCCACCCACCAGTGAGTGTTTGTGTCTGAAAAAGTGAGTCAATATTTGTTATCGTATATTTCTCCCAGTTGCTTGTACTTGACCTACAGATGTCTGTTTAATATTTGAGGTCTGCAGTAGAAAATAGTGTTGAAGTATTTGATGTAATACTAATCTTTAATACAGTGATTGAATGTATTGTGTAATCCACAAAGAAATTGTGGAAAATGGAATTTGTGATTGAACAAAAAAAAATGAATTTCAGTATCAGAAAATTAAGAATTGGCTAGAAAAAAACTTAAAAGTGAAATCAATATTTAAATTTAGACTGGAAAACATTTTATAGAGAACAAATGAAAAAAACATTTGTGATATCCAGAAATGGAACATCACTTTGAGAAAATGGAAAACTTATTTCTTTAACAAGGAACTTAAAAAAAAACCCATTAAGATGTGTTTCTGTACATGAGTGCAAAATAGAATAATTCCTCATAACAAAACAAAGACAGAATATTGACATAAACATGAGAAACACAAATTTTATCATGAAAAAACCCACATTATGAGACCAAAAAAAAAAATCAAACCAAAAAAAAAAAATACAAATGTTGAAATTAAACACCCCCCCCCCTTTTTTTTTTTACAACTCTGCAATTTTTCAAAACTACAGCTTTATCTGTTCTCACATATTCCTCAGAAGGGCAAAACTACACTTCCCGCCACTTTCTAGAATGCTAGTCAAATTGAATCATTTTCTAAATCTTCATAAGGGTCACTGCACCCTTGTAAAAGATTATGCCACTGGAATTGCAACATAGGCCTACATGTAATATAAACACACAACATATGGACCCCATCAGAAACTGACTTTGTTTTCATACTAAATGTTTGTATCAACTCTACAAGGACAAAACAGGGTACAAATGCAGCAATTAAAGCAAACCCATGTAACCCTAAAGAAACTTGTATGATAAGAAGTATAAACTATTTTAGTTTGATGTTGAAAGTTTTCTGTGAAGCCGCTTTTTCAGTGGAAATCACAAGATTTTGCAGGAGATAGCAGAAAAGGCACATTACTACATGTAGGTTTGAAAAACAGTAAGTTTTAAACACAAGCTTTTAAAGTGATTTTATTGTCTGGGTGAAAAAAAAAATGGATCCTCAGTGCATTGTAATCAACAACTATAATGTAGTTTAACCCTCTGTAGGCCTACTGTCCCAATTATTGAAAACTAATGTAGCTGCATCAAATCTCAGTAATGCAAGTAATGCAAATTATTGGCAATAACATGATTAGGAGAAGTCAAAGTGCCTCAAGAACCAAATGACTGAAACAAACTGTATAAAAACATCAATAGCTTACATGTACTATGTATATTCAAGCTGGACGGATTTGTCTTGAATTTGTTTTACTTGACAAGAAACAACCAGCATTGAATCAAAGAATAACCCGGAGAGAAATTGATCTCTAGAAAGCTACACAACAAATTTGAACACTACAGCTTTTTTTATAATTGTAATTCTACAAGAAAGACAAAATGTTTGACTGCTAACCCGATGGAGACAATTTGATTTCACTATAACACACATTTTCCATAGAACCCAACACGAGTTAACTCGTACTAGTCTCAAACGGGTTAAGATTTTTATAACACAAACCATAAACAGTACACTTTATTGTGTTATCATTGTGTTCTAAACTGAGGACTACAATCTTGCCATTTCCCTTCAAATCTTCTAAAATGATTTTTTTTTCACTTGGTAATGACATAAAATCTGCTTTTTGTGGATTAACTAAGTTGTACATTATGTTATGAGTTATCTGAAATTGAACACATAATAGACAGACTGTCAGACAGTGCATAGGAATACAATTCACTGATGATATTGTAGGTATTATACTTTGAGCATGTTTGCAAAATCCAAGAAATGGTGATACATGTATCTTGTTATCATGTTAAAAGTTCACATTATGTAAATATTATTCTAGATATATTTACACAAGACACACCGCTTTTAGAATTTATCTCCAAAGTCCAAACTATAAACCAGTGTTTGAAATATATTTTGCAAAGGCCACAGCTGGAGATATGCCTTCTATGAAAAGAAGCCAAGAAGTTGCATACAAATCTTTTATATTCTTCAGAACAATATCACTTTTATTTCACCATTGTGAAGTAAAGAATGTTATAAAGTGCTGCTGGCATATATCCACGCATACATGTAGGCCTACAGCAAATTGTTTCTTCCCATTTTTCAAAAGAAAAACTATGATAAAAATGTCAAATGCCAAGATAACTGCTGGATGTAAACCTACAAAATAAAGTTATGAGTGATTTGATGATTGGTGGCTACTCCTCAGATTATACAGTGTACGTGTATGTAAAAGTGAAATGACATAGTTTCTAAGTCATTAGCACATTTTGAGGTGCAAAACTGTGCCAACAGTTCCCTTGGGGATGACGTGCAAGCATGAAAGCCAAATACATTGCATACTCACAGACTGACTTCCACAGAAGCCCTGAGAATTAGAGAAACTTTGGTCAAACTTATGATAAACACTAAAGGATATACTGCGTACCAATATGTATGTCCCACAAAGTCCATATTTTTTTTAATGTGTACAAATATATGTAGGCCTATATGATGTTAAAATTTTTTAAAGAAAAATGTTGAATTTTCAAGTTCAGTCAACAAGCCAACAGTATCACTGAAGTAACTCCCTAAAAATGTCACAGAAAAAAATCTAGATTAAGTTTTATTAAAATAGTATTAAGAGGTTATAGAGTTAAAAGCAGGGAAGGGGGTGGTCGGGTGGTTACAGTGATTGTCTAAAAATATTGCTGAGGTTCAAGGTACATATTGACAATACTCATAGTATAATCCATTTCCACTGATTAATACAGGAGAGATAACCATTTTTTGAAGGTATGCAATCAAGTATTTAGAAGCAACTTCTTCATAGAGAACATTAATTTTGTCTACAGTGTCACATCCATGATAAATTCTCCTCACTCGGTGACCTAACCTCACAGAAAATATGCAAAACATAAAAAGCATCTTTTGCCAAACATGAGCATTCGTCTTACACAACTTTGTGTTCCTACCTTATCAAGTTGTTATGAAAGTGCAGTAACAACATTCCTCACAAATGGTCAACAGTTGAAAAGTCATGTAGGTGTCAAGCAAGGATTCAATGAAAGAAAGTATGTACATGTACATGTATTTTGTTTTCAAGACACATAGTGTACAAGTGATTAGAACTGGTCTCCAAAATATTTTGTAAGTGTTTTACCCATGGATCTATCATCCTTAATGTTTAATTTAACCTTTAATGTTACAGCATTGCCAATTCTGCAATGATCAACGGTATTTTACAAACTCCACATCTGTCTCAGGCCAAATTGTACACCCCAAAATAATACATTCTCAATAAGTGCTCATAAATCAAAGTACAAAAGTAGTGTAACTTGTTATTTCACTTTCAACCATGCATGATAATATCACATAAATCATTAAATACAATTGTTAGCAGTACAAGAGATATCCCAAAAGAAATTTGTCAAGAACAATTTTAACAGACATTTCTAGTTTATCAATGGTCGTTTATTAATCCCTTGCATGTATATTAGGCTTGTGTAACTTCAAATACTCTCCACAACATTGTGGTAAAAATTTTATCTGTAGAAAAATAAAAATAAAAAAAGGTTTTCTTCAGCTTTTATACACAACAAATTTTGTTTCCACCATGCATGTGTAAATAGTTACAGGTGTTTTAAGCTGACTCTTATACTTCAAAAAAGTTACTCAATATATCACTGTCTGAAAATGTCCAACTTGTTCACAATTAATCCTTCAAAACAGACAACAATGATTTGAGCTCACTCAAATTGGACTGATTTATTTATCAAAATTAAGATTTCAACAGGTGGTATAAAACTGAATTATGAAATGGTAACACCTCTTGGAAAAGATATTTGTACAGTCTAACTACAAGCAGTATTATCTATTTTGAATGATTTGTGTTCAGTTGGACTAATCCATGTGATCAATTTTAGGTGTAATAAAAGTGCAGTAAAAATGTTACTTCTCTTAGCCAGGGCTCGACATTAGCACTTGCCCGCTTGCCCGGGGCAAGTAAAATGTCATGTCGGGCAAGTAAAATATCAAAATGTTAAAATTTATTTGCCCGATCGAACATGTTTCCTTGGGGGAAAAAAAATATGCAAGCACATTCACTCTATCAAGGTCCGAAATTGCATTCTTATTAAAAAAAAATTAAGTCCAAAATGTGCCTCTTTCCTTCCATTTTTCCTGGTGTTTGGTAGATTTTCCCGCTGATATTTTGTTTGTATTCTAAAATGTGATAATTTACTTGCCCAAGCCAAAAAAATTAAGTCCAAAATGTGCTTCTTTCCTTCCATTTTTCCTGGTGTTTGGTGGATTTTCACGCTGATATTTTGTTTCAAATTCATTCTTTTTTAAAATTCATCATACCTTTTGCAAGAAACATCCAATGCCAGAAAACAAGGCCTTAATGGTGAGACAATTAGTGATAAATGATAATTATATTGATTTGTATTTTTTTTTGGGGGGGGGCAAGTAAATTTGTCTTTCGGGCAAGTATAATTCTAAAATGTGATAATTTACTTACCCGAAGGGCAAGTAAAAAAAAAGTTAGTGTGGAGTCCTGTCTTAGCAAAGATATTGGTTCATTCCAACTAAATGCTCCTACATGTACATGTATGTGAATGACAAGAATATATAAATTGAAGTGAAACATGTTATATTAAATTATTCTTGTCGATATGTAAGTAGATACATCAATTTATAATCTGTGAAATTTGAAATCCACAAAAATGCACAGCAACACAATGTGATACATACAAATTCTTGCAGCCGAGATTGTATCGAAATTCAAATGGGGTGTCAAAATTTATAATCGGCGTAATATGCAATTCGAGATAACGCGCATCGGCAACATCACAGAATGTAGTTGACACTCAAACACTCTAGATCGGTATCAGGTTCATCAAAGTATAAACTCATCTCGATTTACTTTGAGAATTGTTTTCACGCACACGCTTGGAGTTTGAACCGTAAATGTGTCACGTATGTTAGTGTGTATATACAATGTGTCCGTTAACATGTTAATTTTCCACTCGAAAAGTGTCGGGGCGGGTTTATTGCGCGATTCAACGGTAACAATACTCGTCTAGTTACCTCCCTCACGTTACAACCCCTGATCCCCGTTTTGTAAACAGCGCGGAACATGAGCCCCACAGCTCTACTCCAAGTCCTGCCCTGCCTCGTCACGTTTATTATGTACAATTTTCACCTTACATGAAAAGCTGGCTTCACTTGACCCACCACACAATAGCCTTTTATTACCCCCAATAGCAGAGCAGCACAGCAGCCAACCAAATTTTTTTTCTGAGGGGATTTCAACTTTACAACAGAACTGCCAGCCCACGACCAAGAATAAGACGCCGAAAAAAAAATTCAAAGGAGAGAGAGCGGGAGAGGGAGAGAAAGAAATGCCTCTAGGGGCGACTTATGACTATATCTACAAGACTCACCGATTTGCATGTCTTCGCTCACGGAGGTCATAGCCGCTATGTTATTTTGTAGGCTGACCCGAGGCAGGGTTGTGGCCGATAAAGACCCCCTCGCGTTGGTATGATCGACCATCTGACGAGCTAACATATTGGCTCCACAACTCGACGATGACGGCGTCGTCGAGGAGGGGGTGATAAAGGGCAGCCGCTCCCGTTCTCCCGTGGTGGCAGGGGTATTATATTTCTTCTGATAAATATATATGTAGGCCTATATATATATCCTTCCTGGCTGTGTTTTCTCCCACGTCAGGTTTCTGAAATGATGTAAAGATGTTGCTCCTTCTGGTGAGGATTCCCCAGTTGTAGTTGACGACACACCACTATACAATGCTTAACTCCAGAAGGGCCTTTTTAAGAGCTTGTTAAACTTCACAATCACCGTCTATATCTCCCGTCAGGATGAGGACAGCTCCAGGGTACGAATCTAGGCCGGGAAGGAGGAGGAGGAGTAGGTTGGGTTTATCATTGATGAATACACACCGGCAACAATATCAGGTCGTGGTGGTAACGGGGTCGAATGCGGGGGACAGAGGGAGGTGAAAAGAAAAAGACTGAAGGAAAAAAAAACATGGGCATCAGAACACGTTTCTCTTCTCTCCCCCCAGCACTGAGTAATTGGTAGCAAAATAATCTCAGGGGTCCCTCGAATGGTGTCAGACTTGTCTCGCTGTCAAGATGTCGGTATACCTCCGGTTGATTGGGGGGTTGCTCCACTCTCCTACGACTGGAGGAAAACCCGAAAAAATCCCACCGCCGCCACCAGTCGTGACAACAAGGTACAAAACGTCGTCGACAAGGTTAGGGTCACGCAGTGCCTGTCTCTGGTACACGGTGTCCGACCCCGCTTGTAATGCACACACCGTGTGAGTTGTTCTCTCTCGGCTACTCAAAACGTCTCTCACAGACACCCAGCATAACAAGGCCTCGCTAGTGTTTTTTTTCCCTCTCTCTCTCAGTCAGTCAGTCATATAGTATTCACTATTGCCCTACAGCTCCCTGTACATGTCTACTGTGTGTTTCTCTTTCTCTCATTCTCTCTCTCTCTCTTCGACTCAATACCCTTGTACTAGGCAGGTGACCTTGAATACCTCGAGGGTCAATTTCAGGTCAACTTGGTTAGCCGAGCGCAGCCAATCAGCTCCAGAAAATCCAGGTCACAATTTGCATGTTAATACAAGGTTATGACTCAGCATCGCTGGATAAATACCGTCGCTGGTAGGCATAATGGAACGATCCTGCCACAAGTTCAGGTGTACTTTGGGGCCGCTTCCACTCGAGGGGGAGGGGTGTTTTTCGGGCGGGTGCTGAAAGCAGGTCAGAGGGCATAATTCTGTACTTGACTTGCGCCGAGTCAATACAGCCTTTTTATGCCGTCTGCGATATCGGTGTATAATGTCGAGTGTTATATATGAATAGCCCTGTCTGATTTTTCACACAATAAACCTGGGGACTACACTCGAGCAGGAGTAGTTCAAACCAAAGGTACCCGTTGAACAGAATATCTGCTATTCTGCGACGCCATGTCAATACGCTTCGCAATTAAACACCCTGCAACAACAAATGCTATTTTCGCACAATTTGGTTATTTGTTGTTTAACTGTCTCTTTTAAAATCCCCTCCATCTCCCATAATATAGATTGAAATCAACATGCATCCATGTAATGTGCGTGACAAGTCACTCACTTCTTTGTTAGGATATAATCTAAAATCGCCAATGTCATGGATAAAATGTGATAATCGGATTTGTAGGATAATGGATGTTTTTTCAACATTATGATTCGCAAGTGTTGATGGGAAAACTGGGAACATTTTGAAATGTGTCTTTGTTTGGGGCGTACTGTAGATATATGTGTTTGTGTGTATGTGAGAATGCTTGTTTGTGTTTGTGTATGTGTATTTTTATGTTTGTCTACTATGTACATGTATGTCAAGTATTTGTATAAGCGCATATATGCATTTCTAGCATGTATACAGTGCATGTGTTAAATTGTGTGATTTGATCTGAACCAAAAAATAAAACAAACCATTTAACTAACAACATGTAAATAATAAAACTCAAAAAATGAAATAAATTAATTAATAAATGTTTAATATTTATACACCGCTTTTAAATGATCAATTCTGCACTGTATTTATTCTTTCATTGTATGTTTATTCAATCACAACAACAAAAATCTAAATATTTGCAAGTATTTTGGTAGCTACTCTAGATGTGAAAATTCTGCACTGTTAGTTATTCATACTGAACATTAGGCCTATAAGATACTTTGGTTATTAATAATTCAAAAATTGCAAAAGGAGTTTAAGCGCAGGTATGACAGTACATACAAACAAAATCTCCTTTTATATGCACCAGTGCTGGTACCGTTGATATCAAACAATATTACATCATTAAAACTCATTCTCAGAAACTGGATAGTACAAACACCCTTAGGAAGTAAATAAAAAAGTAGAAGAATTACTTTTTAAAGACTCATTTACATAAGTCATGAGATTATTCTGGAACTACATATAATGAGTGGGAGGAGGATTATGCAAAAAAGAACATTGGTAATATCAGCAAACATTACCAAACATAGGCTTGATAAAGTTTCACAAAATTTAACCTCAATGAGAAAAAAAAATCTTTGCATAATTCCAGTTAGTAATGACAACAAGAACAGCTTATTTGATGAAAATTATCACTATAATAAACCAATAAACCAAATGTTTAATGTTGCTGGAAATTGTCAATTTGCAAAGTAATTTATCACTACAATAAAAAAAAAATGAACCTAATGTTTGTTTCTGGAAAATTTCAATTTGCAAAGTGATAAAAAGGGAACTTTGGCTTGGATTTTCAGAGGGAAACTAACATTCTGCTAATCTGCAAGATACAGTGTATTATCCCCCAAAAAGAATGTTTCCTTTTTGTATTTGTTATGCCATAGGCCCTCACACATATTTAATCTATTTGTATTCATCCAAGAAAAGAGGAATTGTAGCGTTACAGATGTACGATCATTACCATGGAACATGCAATAAGAATGCAAGAAATAAAATCACAGTTACATTACCAATTCAGTAAATTCACCTATTAATATTTTCAGTGGTGAAGAGATCAATTTTCCTAATGAAAACATTTTTCACTTAGTCCTGAAGTCATGCTGCACGTGCATTTATAACCCTTCAAAACCCCAAAACATTGTTTTTATATCAAGCCAGGTTCACTCTGCTTGAAACACAGACAAATTTTAGTATTACATACATGTACATGTATAATTAAAGATACAATGTATAAGATTTAGTAAACTGCAGAGGGCACTGCCCTCTATAGGCTTTAGTTTGCAAGTCAACACAAGATGCAGGTAACTTGTGATTTGTGTACTTTTTTTGAGACATGCTGCAGCCAGTCTCAAAAAATTGTACAAGTGAAAAGCACCCTCTGACAATTAAAAAATACTGCTGTGACAGATGCTTACGTCAAGATCAAGGGCAAAATCTTAGCTTTCAAATGCTGTTTGTTCCATTCAAATTGCTATAATCTTGAGATATGCATATTTAAAAACAAAAGGGTAAGATTCCGATTGTGCCACTTTTACTGCAGTCCATATAAAAGTGGCACAATTGTGATTTCACCTTTTGTTGTTCACATTATATCTCAAGATTAAAACAAGGAAATTGAACAGAACAAACAGCATTTGAAAGCTAAGAATATGCCCTTGACGTTGCCACATCAGTATTTCTAATTGCCAAAAAGGATGCGTTTTACAAGCACAATTTTTAGAAACATGCTGCAGCACGTCTCAAGAAAAATGTACAAGTGAAAAGTGCCCTCTTTGACAGTTAGAAAATACTGCTGTGACAAGTGCTTACGTCACTAACACAATTTTTTTTGAGACAGCCTATATTTTATTTGTAAAGTAAATACTACTATGGAATACAGTGCAAAGATGGTCTTGGAGTGAGAAGCCAGGGAGAGGATGGAGAAAAGAGGACAAGCTAAAGAAAAATTGAATGGATTGACAGAAGGGTGGTTGATTTAGAGATGGCAACAGATAAGACACAATGGTGGGCAGTAATGAGGAGACCCAATCCCCATAATAGTAGGGCACCAGAGGAGGAAGGGGATGATGGTGGTGGTGGTGGTGGTGGTGGTGGTGGTGGTGGTGGTGGTGGTGATGATGATGGTGATGATGATGATGATGATGATGATAGTGATGATGATGATGATGATGATGATGATGATGGTGATGATGGTGGTGATGAGGAGGAGGAGGATGGTGATGATGGTGATGATGATGAGGAGAAGGAGGAGGAGGAGGAAGAGGATGATAATGGTGAAGACGATGCTGAGGATGAGGATGATATTGATAATGAGGATGATGATGATGATGATGAAAGATGAAAATGAAGGGACCGAAGAGGAGATGAAAAGATGAAAAGAAGAACAAAAATGATAATGCAAGGAGAATGAGATGATGAGACGATGATGAGGAAGACGATGATATTTCACGGAGACTGAACTCACATTAACAATCTTATTTCAAAATTATTCAATTTCTCAATGATTTTGCTGAGGATGAAGATGATATTGATACTGAGGATGATGATGATGATGATGATGAAAGATGAGAATGAAGGGACCGAAGAGGAGATGAAAAGATGAAAGGAAGAACAAAAATGATAATGCGAGGAGAATGAGATGATGAGACGATGATGAGGATGATAATGATATTTCGTGGAGACTGCACTGACATTAACAATCTTATTTCAAAATTATTAATTTTACAATGATTTTGAATTACAAAATTTTCACAAAACATGGCCTTTTCTGGACTAGTCATTTTAATGAGGAAATAACAGTACTTAATACAACCAAATTTTGATACAAATTCGTAGGGCTATCAGAATATAGAATGTGTTAAAAATGGGAACAGAAGGATGTAATATCCCCAATTATTCTCTTCACCCAGTTACAAAACCCTGCAAGTACATTGTACGGTAACAATAATAATAATCATAATAATAATAATAATAATAATCCATATTTTAACTTCCCCTGGCAGGGCATAAACCCTAAACTTTGCAACCATGCTTGTCAACTCAACACTATAGTAGCCCTGCAGTTAACATTCCAACAAATTTATGTGCGCCCCTCCCTCAGGGGACAGGGGAACCATGGGGCGGGAGGAAACTCTTTGGTGCAAATTGAGTGAAAAAACTAGAAAATTGGTCATTTCCACCAAAATCACTTATATACCCCAAGTACGGCGGTAAAATAATTTATGATGTACTTGGATCAAACTTGTAGGTCCTTAAGGCATAGTTATGAACTTCTGAACGATGAGTGGGCAAACAGCCAATATTGCTTGGTTTTGCTTATTTTTACAAAATAAAACTGAGAAGGCTTCCGGTATTTACAATATTTTATTTCATTTATGAATTGCAAGATGCACATTAAGATTGACAGTTAAAGAAAACAGGGCACTTAAGATTAAGGTGTTTGTTTTGGCTGTGTATCTCGAAACCATTTTTTTTTAAAGTAAGGATTTGTGATAATTCCCTTTTAGTAACAGTCAATGCACTATTATAAACATGTACATGTATTTCAGGATTATCAGTATTGTATTGTGTGTAGGATTCTCTATAATAACTTTTCATGTATTTTCTTTTCTAATATCAAATGAATAATGCAGTAATCCACTCTCAATGTTTCTTTTACATGTATGTGTGTACTATTTATTACTGAAGTAGAAATTCTTTTATGGTACATGTATGTGCAATTCTGATCTTTTGTCTTACAACTGCTTTTTACATTAATATCAAATGATTCCCACAAAATTTTGAGATAACCATATTTTTCCCCCTCTTAATGCAATATTCACACTTGAATGCTTTCAAGACATGCAAATTCTACCACATTACATGGCATTAATTGTCACCATTTTTAATGCATTGGAATGTCTCTGTAAAATAATCACTACTTTGTGCCTCAAAATAGCTTGTAAAAGTTTTATTGAAACTTATCAAAATTTGGTAAGACAAATGGTTTTTCAGAGCTATACTCTGGCGCTTGGCAACATTTTCCCCAGCAGCGAAACATGGATATAATTAACAAAGTGTTGAGAACTGCTCATTAATGTCTCTTTTTATCATGTGCCTTCATAAAATAAATACACTGTATGTTTTTTATCACTTCACCAGACTAGCAACAAAAACAAAATGAACTTGGGTATTAAATTCCTAGTTTGGGCAAATCTCACAAGCTATTGTCTGGTTGTGCACTAGAAACTTTGTGTAAACTAGTATGAACTCATTTACCAAAAGCAATGTTCAACAAACTTTGAAGGAAAGCAACAAAATTGGAAATGGGCCATAATTTAAAGTAAAACTGATTGTAAAATGGAGTATATTTTTCAGAGTTTCTGCTGTGCAAAGAGACAAATGCTTTCAAATATTGTCTCCTGAGGTGAGAAGAATCTTTTTTAATAAACACCTACACAAAAAAGGTGAATACGTATTCAGTTTCTTTATTCATTAATTTGGAATATTTGTATTTTCTTTTTCCTTCGACTGAATATAATAAGAAAAATCTCTTCAAAGTCATACTCTATTCAGTTTGTATTTAAAATGTGGTTCCTGTTGCAATTTTGACAATTTTCAAACATTTTCTGATTTTCTTTGGGATGAATTTATTATTAAATTTTCTTTTTTATTATTATTATTATCCTACATTTTAATATAAACCTCAACAAAATGCACTTGCACTTACTTAAAATGCTTGTACACATACAGCATCACAATACTTTGAATATGTTGACAGCATACATCAATTGGGATCCTGTTTGAAAAATGGTATCTTCCGCATTTCCAAGTAAACAATAGCCAGATTACCAGAAGTGGTGTGTTCCATGTGACCAATGGGGGTATTTTTCATAAGGTTAATTTCCAGTGTCTGAAGCACTCAATTATACTATGACTATATGGTTATTTTAAAAAAATCTTCCCCTGAACACAAATTGCACTTCATTACCCAATTTCCAAAAACAGGGTCACAAAAATAAGCAGATATTCCAATAAAATGCCAAATTATCTTTTCAGTTGATTACCCATAGCTGCCGATATTAACATACTGATCCATGTCTGCCAGCACGCAGAATTTCCCCCTGATTGAACGCAGCAACGCAGCCCCCAAAAATGGACATTAATCTTAATTCCGACCAAAAATTAAGACAAAATCACATTCCTTTCAACAGCATCTTATCAGTTCACACACAAATTATCATACACCCGGCCGACACGTACACAGTTTGTACATCATGGTACATGTGTATATATCTCTACCAATGTATCTGATTTCACAGGCTGCGCAATCTGAGTTGATAGCACTTTGTAAAGGATATAAGATTAATTTCGGTAACTTGTCGTGGCCGCTTCTTATTTCAGATCGGCTGTCAGCTCCCATTAAATTTGACGCGTGGAAAGATACCCTGACGAGATTTAGGTGGCCGGCGGAGTTATGAGGGAAGTACATTTTTTTTCAAAGGACAAAAAACAAATGGCTCATGTGCAGTACTACATGTATATGTATAGCACTAGTACATGTACTTGTATAGCATTCTATGGATGAATTCAAGCTACTGTAAAATGAAGAATGCATCAAGCAATAAATAGCTCTGGTTAATTTCAGGCCTATAACTTAACCCCCTGCATGCTAGGAACTTCTCCTACTGTATGTTGGGGAGGGGGTATCAGCAGGGGTAGTTCACCCCCTCCTCTCTAGTAATTCTATTTACAAGAAGTATAGTTTCGATTGCACCAAATGAAAATTCCAGCCCCTGCAAGCTACATTTGAACAATAAAAAACAGAATATGTAGCTTGCAAGGCCTGGAATTTTCATTTGGTGAAATTGAAAATATACTTTTTGTATTGTTTTATTTTAAATAGTCGGCTCACAGAATATTTTGTCATGACCCCACAAAACATAATTCCCTGATTTTACCCTGATTTGAGGGACTTTCCTCAAATTCCCAGACTTTCCCCTGACTGGAAAAAGAAGAAGTAATTTTTTCAGGTTTTTCCCTGATTTCCAAGTTGGTTGCAAACCCTGCACAGGGTCTGGAATCAAGACTACCCAACGTCCAAAGTCACTGTCTAGCCTAGGAATTATCATTTGGGGCAATCGAAAATGTAATTCTTGTAATGTTTTGTTTCCAATACAAATTGAAATAATTAGTTGAGGGCATATTTCGTCGTGACCCCAAAAACTTAATTTAGAGACAGTGATTTTCCGTTTCAATAAATGGTCTTTTCTGTTTCGGAAAACCTGTAATTCCGTTTCAACTTGATCTAAAAATGGAAATTCTGTTTTGTCATAGAAAATGTACACAGCAAAAACATGAATTCCATTTTGCAAAGGTGATTTCCATGAATTTTCACATGAAAAGTTAAGAACCAAAGCGTATTTTCCGTTTCAATTTACCGGTAAACAGAAAATCACTGTCCCTGATTTTTCCCTGATTTGAGAGACTTTCCTCAAATTCCCATACTTTCCCCTGACCGGAAAAAGAAGAAGTCATTTTTCAGGTATTTCCCTGATTTCCAGGTTGGTTGCAATTTGCAAACCCTGCACAGAGTCTGGAATCAAGACTACCCAATGTCCAAAGTCACTGTCAAAAGTCAGCCTCCCCCCACCCCACATATAGTACAGTGTTACAGTAATTTGTACAAGTGTAACACGCGTTACAGTATGACTAATAATAAAATTGAAATAACTCGTGAGAAGTCACGTACAAGTTCTACTTTGCCATTGGCGATAAAATGATCACTTCTAGACGACCACAGAGACCAGCTCTTCCCAAAATTCCTGCACATGTGGTTTTAAAGGTACACGATACATCTCTTTTGCAACCTCCCAGAAATACAATCAATTTTGCCCCAAAGGTTAAAAGTCAAAGACACAAGCTAACACTGTGCAGCTTCAATTTGAAAAATTGCCAAACTTTGATATCTGATCTACATTACATGTACATAGTAGTGTTTAAATTGACAAATAAACACCCTAGAATACAAAAGTTTGGAAAGTTATGCTGCCACTGGCAAGAAATGCATGAATGATGAATTTCCACTGCAGTAGAGTATAAAATAATGTAGCATAGATCTATACACAGTAAAGTCTATGGGAGAAAATGGGCAGGTGAATATGGTCAGCCTGAGTCCTTGTAGATTTTCACTTTTTAAAGCACTAATTTTAATAATCATCTTGAAATACAATTTTTTCAGGACTTTATTTTTAGAGCTTATCAAAGGCACATTAGATCATGGAGGATTATGAAGCTTACGCTTTTTTTATTGTAATCATTGCTAACCTGTTGCTTTAATTACATAATTGGGAACATTTGAAAATGCCTCAAGAAGCAAATAAGTTCAGACCTATACCAAGGTATATATTACCTGGAGTGTAAATCTTAGCTAGGGGGATTTGTTTTGAATTTGTTTCCTTACGAAGACTCAAGCATGAACGTACCAGTAATGAATTATCCTTGTGCCCCAATAGAAATTGATCCCATAGACAACTACAAAACAAATTTGCCTGTCACAACGGATACTGATCATAGTTCTTTTGAAATGAGTCAACGTTTAACCACAAAGTGTTATAGAGCATGAAATTTTCATGACATTCACAAAATATATAGATCTACTTGTATAAGTTAAAAAAAAACCCGGATGAGACAAAAATAATAATTTTTCCTTTATCCCCAAACCATACACTACCTTTAAGCACTCTCAATTTACAACAGAAAAAAATAAAGATTGTGATTGGAATATTGAATCTTGGTGACTTACTAATGTACAAGAAATATTTAGTTTAGGTATAAAGAGTATTTGAATCAGGGAAATTATCCCCAGGGGAATAGGGGTGGGGCCTGCAGCCTGGGACCCAATCCCTAAAACCCTCACCCAATTTTAAAGGGCATTTTTATTCAAAACATTTACTCACATATTATTTTTTTGTTTAAAAAAAAGAGACCCATTTTTAAGGAAATTATACCTAAAAAGCAACACTGCTTCAGAAGCTATCTATAATTCAAAGAATCTAGGTGAAAACCAATGCCTCATGATTTTGTTTATAACTCTTACAAATTACACACTATTCAGGATTTTCTGAGAGATTATGGACTGTTAGAGTTTGAGGCATTTTCAGTGAAAAATTACCCATTTTGTTGGTTTGTGCCTCATGAAGTACCCCACCCCTTCGAGGTTTTTATTACATTTTTATACTTATACATGTTATATTTATGTTTTTATAACATTTTGTACATGTAATTGTAAACCTACCAGCTTTACGAGTCATTTAGAGGGGGTTGTTGTTCATGTAGAGTACATACTTTGAATCTTATAGTTATACATGTAGTACCGATCAAATGGTAGTCTAATAGACTGTTCTCTTTTTTGCCCTAATCACAAGGCCGTTTAAGGAACTTAAACAAGATGTGAGTATGGACACTTACACTAGATTTTCGCTCGGGAAAGGGGTAAGAACAGTTGTTACGCTCACAGCTCACTTTGCTGGGAATTGGGATAAATTAAAGAACAGTCTATGACTTAAACTAATCAAATGGATACAACAAGAAACAAAAATGCATTTGCATTGCAGAACTTGCAGTAATACTAAAGGGACTTAGACCCCCCCCCCAAAAAAAAAAAAATAACAAAAAGATTAAAATAAAAAATCAGAACTTGGACTTACGGGCCTGCAGATGGTGCTCATATACACAATTCTGTAACCACACTGTGCAATGCATGCTATAAGCCGGGACCAGTCTAGACCTGGCAGGGTGAGCTAAATGCGGAACGTACACAATGTAGCCAGGAAACGAAGCCAGCGGGTCAGGCCAGCGGGGAGGCTGATACATGGTGGTCTACTCACAATCTAAGACTGTGATCCAAGTCTGATCAATACATAGTAAGCCAGTAAAGTTTGGTTTTCTCAACAGTTTTCTAATGTATTCAAATTTTATGCATACCTCTGTAACAAAAGGTTATTTCTAATGAACTGAGAGCAAGCTAAAAGTTTGTGCTGGCATAGCAACGACTAATGTGTGCAAATTGGATTCCAATTTCAAAGTACTGAAAAGGATTCAGTAGAAACATGGTAATAAAATACTGGTAACTGCATGTAGGTCAATAGGGAGGAAAAATCCATAAATTTGAATAAATTAGAATATCTACCAAGTTTAAGCCTAGATATGGAACAAAAGGCACTGCAAACAATCTGGTGTGTCAAAAGTTTAAGAGATTCTTAAGCATTTGAAAGAACCTTGTTAAGTAGGATTTGATGTAATGAACTGCATTCAGGAGAAACACAATGAAGTAGTTGTACTACATGTGTAGGTCACTAGGGAGGACAAAATCCATAAATTTGAATACATTTGAATACATTAGTACACTGTATACTGTCACTTGAATATCTACCATGTTTGAGGCTAAATGAATCAAAGGCAAGTGCTGCGAACAATCAGGTTTAAAGAAAGTGTAAGAGATTCTAAAGCATTTGAAAGGACCTCATTACATGTAAGTAGGATTCCAAGAACTGAAATGTATACATGTATACAGTGGAAACATGATACATGTAATAAGATACTGGTTTCTGCATGTAGGTCACAAGGGAGGAAAAATCCATAAATTTGAATAAATTTGAATACATTAGTATACAAGTCTATTAAATATCTACCAACTTTGAGGCTAATATGGATAAAAGGCACTGTGAACAATCAGGTGTCAGTGTCAAAAGTTTAAGACATTCTTAAGAAAACCTTGTTAAGTATGATCACTTTTGGTTATAATGCTAGTCATACGCAACAGCAACCGAAATGTACATTATCCCAGATTATGCAACAACAACTGTAGACCAGTTAAATGTATGCAAATTTATGGATTTTTCTTGCATGGAGACATTTCACGAGCTATCCAGCAGTAACTTGTTTCTCATGAATATCCTTCAATACATGGCATCTAACTTGTGTAAATTAGTTGTTGCTATGTCAGAGAGGCTCAGGACAAGCTATCATGTTGTTATAACAACAATGTCTTTGTTAAAAAGGTATGACTAAAAGTTGAATATGTTAAAAACTGGTCTATTTTTTTGCCAATTATTGAGTTTTCCATTGTATTGTTATTTGCATGATGTATGTTGGACAAGTTTTACCCAGTTTTTCAGCAAGCCATTGTACATGTACGGTAGTTGCACATACTTCACCACTGATCCAGATTTTTAAATCTCGTTTTTGACACCATGAAAATTTTGTCAATTTCAAAATGCATTTCCAAGCCACATAGGTAAGTGGGTCAAGTACTATTCCATGCACTGAAGAAAAAAAAATTGTCACAACCTTCAAAGAAAACAAAAAAACACCGACAACACACAAAGTCAATTTCCCGGGCCGGAATTTCCTATGAAGTAGTATTAAAGTGTGCAGGAGAATTTCTTGTCATAACAACCCGATGTTGCTTGCAACTGGAATATGTCCGGACAAGTCTGTCTCTTTGTCATTGGTACAGAACTTTTCCATAAAGTTTTCGAAATTTATGGATTTTTTTTCTTTTACAGGCATCGTTTAACAAAGTTTTAAAGATGCTGAGCTACCCTCCATGCTCTGATAAGGTCTAAAAACGAAGCTCTGAAAAAATTTGCATTTCAGAACGATCATTAAAGGCAAGGTTCACCCTGACATTAAGTTGGTTTTAATAAAGCAGAACAATGAGAGAAACATATTAATGAAAGTTTGGCGAAATCCCCAAGGAATAACAGAGTTATGAAGTTTCAAAGTTTTCAATTTGTGACGTCACATGCGAGCAGCTCCCCATATTTCATTGATATAAATTCCATAAAAGTGCCGTTTTCTCAGAAATTTGAAAATGATTTTACCTGTGCATTCACTATATTATCAGAAACATCATTTCATATATGCAACTATGAAAATACCACATTCAATTATCATGAACTATTAAAAAATTGAAATTTATGGAATTTATATTATGTGACATATGGGGAGCTGCTCGCATGTGACGTCACAAATTTAAAACTTTGAAACTTCATAACTCTGTTATTCTATGGTGGATTTTCGCCAAACTTTCATTAATATGTTTCTCTCATTGTTCTGCTTTCATTAAAACCAACTTGATGTCAGGGTGAGCCTTGCCTTTAAGTTCTTTTAAAACATGAAATCAATGAGCAATCATTCCTACATGTATTTTCCCACTACAGACGGCTGTGTTTTAGAATTTTTGTCCCAAGGACATTAATTCTTTAACCCTTCCGAAGTCGCAGATCTGCATCAAGTAATACACATAATTTCCATAGAGGTTTATGAAATACCTCTGGCATATTAAGAGTTAATTCGTGTGATGATGTTTATCAGTACATATTGTGTTAATGACAGCAACTGTCTAAAGTTTTGTAGTCTAGTGTGTTTATTTGTCCATTCAAACACTATCATGGAGGTTGGATATCAAAGCTGCCATCAGCTCACAAAAGGAAGTAACTCTGTGAAATGAGTTTCTTAGTAAATGAAGAAAATATGTTTTTCTTTTTATGCAAATCTATAGAGTTGCTTCCTTTTGATATGTCCATATCTCGGGAATTAGAGGTCGTATGAACTTAATTTCTTCACCATCACGTAGACCATGCCAAAAAATATTTGAAATCAAATAAAAAGTGGAATTTGATAAAAATCAGAGTTACTTCCTTTTGTGAGCTGAGGGCTGAAAGTTTGGCAACTGTTTTAAATGAAGCTCCCAAAATTTTAACAATTAGAAGAATTGTAGTGTTCAGCAATGTCAAAAATCCTTGGAACCGGGAAAATTACTTTGTTATGTAGAATCTGTGTTACTTATATCAAGCACCAATAAAATACTTTTTTTTAAACTTCAACTTTGGCCTTGGATCTGGGACCAAAAAGATTTGTTGTAACAAGATTTTGTTATGTATATCAGTGTTCGTTATAATGAGAGTTTACTATTCGTTTGATTTTGATACATTTACTTTATTAGTATCACTGTCATAATTAATATCATTATTATCACTATCAACATAATTTCATTGTTATTATTGCCACTCTTATCATTTTAGCATCATTAGTGTGTGTGCTGTATGCCACTACACAAGTAATAAACTAATCAGAAACCAAGATTTCTCTACGAAGAAAATTCATTTTGGAATCACTTATACAGCCTTTTTAAAAATCCTTGCCCTGGATCACTGCTAAATTAATTATCCATCGCAGCATAATATTCGGGCAGTTTTTACGTGAAACTAATCAGTTCTGGCTGCATTCGTCTGTGCTAATCATAACTTT